>SEYY01020169.1:55000-75000 GCA_009176605.1 Armadillidium nasatum
TATACACAGAAAATTTTAGCGGAATCGCTCAAAAATTGAAAAATATTTTAAGATTTAACCGTCGCTTGAATTCAGCACAAACAAAATTTTACCAAAATCTATTTTAAAATTCAATCAAAATGTAAATTCATTAACTATATATAAGATATTTAAAATAATAATTGCAATAAAAAAATAAAAAATTAAGAAATTATATTAATAATGAAAAAACATAAATAAAAATAAAAAGGTTGCACTATTTTGAGAAAAAGAACTTCATTATTGAGGTGAAAAGGACAATGAAAAAAGCTGGATCATATAAAGATGGGCAATGAGTTCTCATATATAAAACTTCAAAATTCTACGTTCAAGAAGGGAAGAAGCATGTTGAAAAACAGAGAAATTTAATGAAGAAAAAGGGTGGGTATGTCCATAATCTTTTATGGCAGAGTGTACAAGAGAGCAAAGAGGATGGTCTGTTCTAAAGGAAATTCCTCTAAGTTTATCAATTCTTACTTTCAATTGTAGACCACTTTGGCCTAAATATGCCGCATTACAGCGGGTACACTTAATATAAATAAATTAAAAGGATCTAAGAAGCATTGGAAGAGATTCTTTATGTTTGAAGAAACTATAAATTAAGAGAGTTATAATTTATAAGAATGAACTGGCTTTGCGGGAATGTAGCTTAAATTATAGTAAGAATATTTCTATTAAGTTGAGATGTATGTGATCCTATATACAGAAGTTTTAAGTATATTTTTTGCTTGAGTACAGTAGGAAAATGAAGAGTGGGTCTGAAGATATTAGTGAGACACTCGTTAATTAATCTTTTTTCCACTTGGAACTTTGGGAATAAATAAAATGGAAAATTTAAATTCCATAAAATATATATAATATATATATATATATATATATATATATATATATATATATATTATATATATATATATATATATATATATATATATATATATATATATATATATATATATATATATATATATATATATATATATATATATATATATATATATATATATATATATATATATATATATAATATATATATGATGATGGATTGCATGTCATATTTTTCATTTGCGGATGCGGATGTTAAATTTTCGCAAGTGCGGATGCGTATGCGGATGTTAATTTTGGTGAGGATGCTTCGCAGATACGGATGCCATCACTAATATATATATATATATATATATATATATATATATATATATATATATATATATATATATATATATATATATATATATATATATATATATATATATATATATATATATATATATATATATATATATATATATATATATATATATATATATATATATATATATATATATATATATATATATATATATATATATATATATATATATATATATAATATAATAATATATAATAATAATAATAATAATAATAATAATAATTAATCTAATTATTTATTTTTTCAGTTACAAATTCACATAAACAAACACCGTGTACTTTACATGTATTGTTTCAAAACTGAAATGTGCTTTTGGGGAGCCGAATTCGTCCTTTGGCCCCATTAAAATTATACATAATAACATACATAATATAATTTTCCAAGAAAAACTTTTTTTTAAATATTGTACATTTTACAGTAAAGATTCTTAAAACTTTTTTTTAAATATTGTACATTTTACAGTATAGTCATAATCTTAACTAAATCTATTTCTTTAAAAAATTATAATAAGGATAAAAATTTTAAAAAAGTATTTACAATACTAATACTGAAATAATTGTAGGCTAAAATTATTACATATAATAATAATAATTAATAATAATAATAATAATAATAATAATAATAATAATAATAATAATAATAATAATAATAATAATAATAACAGTAACATAATATTAATAATAATAAAAATAACAGTAAAATAATATAATAATAATAATATTAATACAAATAATAAATAACATGATAATAATAATAATAATAATAATAATAATAATAATAATAATAATAATAATAATAATAATAATAATAATAACATAACAATAATAATAATAACAATAATAATAATAACTAACACTAATACATTCAATAATTATAAAAATTACGAGGACAATTTTTACAATAATATGAATCGTAAAAATTTTAAAAAGTCGTAACAATAATAATACTATCAAAATTTGTGATTTTGAGGTAGTGAATAAATAAGTGGTTTGTAATAATAATAATAATAATAATAATAATAATAATAATAATAAATAATAATAATAATAATAATAATAATAATAATAATAATAATAATAATAATAATAATAATAATAATTGCAATATAATAATGATAATAACAAAATATTAATAATAGAATTAAAATAATAACAACAACAACACTAATAATAAAAATAAAAATAATCATAATGATAATAATAATTACTATTATTATTATTTATTTATTTACTTCTTCTTCTTCTTCTTCTTCTTCTTCTTCTTCTTCTTCTTTTTATTATTATTATTATTATTATTATTATTATTATTATTATTATTATTATTATTATTATTATTATTATTATTATTATTATTATTATTATTATTATTATTATTATTATCATTATTATTATTATTATTATTATTATTATTATTATTATTATTATTATTATTATTATTATTATATATTATTATTATTATTATTATTATTATTATTATTATTATTATTATTATTATTATTATTATTTAACGGTGATTGTATTTTGTTTCGCTTCAAAATGGGCATTAATTTCCAGCAGAGATTTTCCTTTGGTTTCAAAGATGCAAAATGTAGAAAAGATGAAACTGACGAAACAAATCGCAGCAAATATCCAAAAAGCTCCAAAATAATGAACTACCTCCTGTATTTATATATATATATATATATATATATATATATATATATATATATATATATATATATATATATATATATATATATATATATATATATATATATATATATATATATATATATATATATATATATATATATATATATATATATATATATATATATATATATATATATATATATATATATATATATATATATATATATATATATATATATATATATATATATATATATATATATATATATATATATATGGTTTCTTTATTTAAATAAGTCTGCTTTTATTTAAACTTACTTTACAGGATCCTTGGGAAACATTTGCAATGTTAAGAACCATTTTCTGAATCGGGAAAAAATTTACACAGCCAAAAGCTATTTGGTTCTATATAAATTTCCTTGAATTCTAATGAAATCTTATTGAACTTTGTTTTATAAAAGAAAGACCTAAAAGCCTCTAAGCCAAAGAAATATCTTTATAAACATTACTGTAACGTACTCTTGTAACTTATACCCTTATTATATTCTTGTGACTGATGAACTCGATTTAAATCAAATGGTTCATGTTCTCAATCTAAATCAAAAATAATAAAACGAGCATTGAAAATCGTTTTCCATTTATTTAGTTACTTAATCTGGCAATGTAAGTTTGATAACAAATAGGAAAAACTGAGTTCTGTTTCTAGTTACCAACAGACCAACCAAAATACGAGATATAACTCATTTTATTTATTTTGTTAAAGTGCCTTCCCTTTTATATTTGTGTAATCTGATCAAACACACATAGCAAAAAACAGTCCATTGTGTAAGTATGTCAACGAATATTAACTTTAGATATGTGCTTGCATAATCCCTGTACAGTTGACACTCATAATAAAGAATTAAACACATCTCCAATCTCTCATGCTTATTTCAGAAGTATGTAGAATTCAGAAAACCCGTCAAGACAAAATCACAACTCAAATAATCTGAAGCGTCAGAAAACATTTTTACTTCATTTACGTGTTAAGCTCATAGAGATTAAGAGCACAATTTTTTTACCAAATAAATTGCAAAAATGTTGTATAAACTAGTATCAGTACTTTATACTAAAGCACACGTTATTATCATAAACACTAAACTTGCTGGAAAATATTTATAAGAAAAATTAAATTCGTATTATAAATTTTACATTTTTTAAAACTTTTTATATTTTTTTAAATTCCAAAATAATTAATTCAAATTAAATATTATATTTATTTACCTGAAGTGGATGAAATGCTATTGTAACCACGAAGGAAAATGCCCAATTACTCATTGTAGCTATACTTGTCGAATGCCTTTTTGCTTCAGGAGTAAAAAGTTCACCTATATATATATATATATATATATATATATATATATATATATATATATATATATATATATATATATATATATATATATATATATATATATATATATATATATATATATATATATATATATATATATATATATATATATATATATATATATATATATATATATATATATATATATATATATATATATATATATATATATATATATATATATATATATATATATATATATATATATATATATATTTATTTATTATGGAGAGAGAGAGAGGAATATATAAGATTATTATGTGAGTATATAAGATTATATACCTAACATCACATAAGGAACCGGGCCAAATCCGACGTTAAAAGCACATAAGTAGAAGGAAACAGTCACAAATGGAAGCCACCATGCCATATTGGCAATTAATGGATGAAAATCCTTCAAATAAAAGAAGACACCCAACCCCGCTGCAAATATTTTAAGGATATTCTTTTCATTTCAATTACTTCAAATTTCAAAGTTTCATTTATATTTCATATCTTAAATTTAATATACTTGTGACTTGCATTTAAGATTCATTTAATGAAAATATTTAACATACCACATGAAGTACCCATTACCGAGGCAGATATTTGAAGAAGTATTTTTCTTCCTTTTAGGTCAACAGTAAAGATTTCTATTCCGGTGCCAAGCATTTGGGCAGAAAATACAATTACACTTGCAAGATTCGATGAGATACTAGTTCCGGTTTCCTGTAAGGAACAAAATTGATTTGTAATATTTTTAAAGTATATTATAATATCTGCTTCGAAAATGTAAATTTATGTATCTTAAATTTTTTAACTATACGACCGTAATTATACTATACAACATATTCATACCATACTAATGTTGACTATACTAGTGTTTAATAAACTGCTATCGACATACTTAGAAAATTGAAACTACTTTAAACTTTTGAATACAGAAGAAAATTAATCATTAAATAACATTGTTCTGCATCCAAACTGTTGTGGAAAAGAGAGTACTTTATCTTTTCCAAATTGGTGTCCTGATATGGAAAGTGACATTGAAAATTCCAGTTTAACTCTTGTTTATGAGCTGAGCAAAGTCCTGAAATTACTGTTTTATTCCTATAAATTTTGGGTTCCCACCTACAACCGTTGTCATACTGTGAATGACAGCAGTAATTCTTAAAACACGATGCCGACATGTAATTGGCAACTATATGAAATGCAGACTACTTGAGTAGCAGAGTTTCTTTTAGTCATAAGATCACAAAGACGAGCTCATTGACAACAGTGATGGAGGATTTCGGAAAATTAAGGGAAAGGTTTTGGCATCTAGGTTACAACCAAAGAATTTTCTTCACAATCCGATTCAAGGGGCACTGTTTGACACTAGACATAAGCTATTCGAGAAAACTTTAAAATCTAAGCTAGATGTCCTTATTGCAATGATAATTATGACCTAAAGATGCAAAATATATGAGTCATATTCGTGATCGTTATCAATCGTTCTTTGATGCGTTAAAGACAAATTTAAAAACAGCTCTCATACATAATGGGGTTAAAGTTCCCTTCAGTTTTTGTGACATATGCTACAAGGATGAAATGTATTCAAATATGAACAACACCTTGATAGGATCTCCAGTGGGAAGTGTAAGTAGTAAATAGAAGACTTCAAAAATAATTGCGATTTTATTTAAATACCAAATATTGTTACCTCCTGCTTTCCTGCGAAAGGGAGAGAAACCAATCGCCAGACGCACACACTAAGCTACATAATTTGGAACCAAAGACAATCACTGATACCTGGAATGAAAAGTGTTGTTCAAAAGTTTTAAATAAACCAAACCGTTTTCCGTCTTCCACTTCATGTCAAATTATATTAAAGCTAATGAAGAATTTTGCTCAAACCTCGGATGTGAATGATCCTGCCTTTAGGTATTTAAGTAATAAAATTCCTCAGGCTTAGCTTCGAGAAGGTAAAATCATACCTGTTTATCTATCTAAAAATTAGGCAACTATTTAAAGATGATCAATTTAAAACAGTAATGAGAGGCAAGAAGAAGAAGACGAAGGCAAAAGAATTTTATAAAAATTCTTTGAATGATTTTCTGGAAAATTTCAAAGCTAAAAATTTCATAGAACTTATAGAAGATCTGATTCAGTGATATGAACAGATTGGTGCAACATGACAACAAAAATAGTTTTAGAAAAACATAAATTTCTTCCCTCTAAATTGTGCTGACGAGAGCAACAAGCACGGTAAGTTTTTCCATCAAAACATTTAAATGAAGAGCTACAAAATTAGGTGATTATTGCGGGATAGTGAAAAAGGATTCTCCCTAAAAAGCATACAAAAAACAGACCAAAATGAGCTGACGGGTAAATATTGCACGTATAATTCCAAGTACTATTACTTTGTAACAAGATTCAATCAATCAATTTAAGCATCATTTCCTTGTTCAGCAACTCCGCCATATATATATATATATATATATATATATATATATATATATATATATATATATATATATATATATATATATATATATATATATATATATATATATATATATATATATATATATATATATATACAGGTTGATTCATATCGTTGTTTACAAACTTCGACAGATGGAAGGTGAATTTATCACATTGAAATTCATCGAAAACATATAGGACTGTAAGCTTCTCGTTTACGTGATAGGAACTGTAAAAACACCCTACACCATAATTAAAGACGTTGCGGGTTCTGTAGGAGGGATGCCATTACTATAGTAGTGAAAAATGGTAATGACATCATCACTGGCACATTTCTTATATGGGGAGGAAATTAACAACAGGCAATATTTACTGCAAAGGGTCGAAGAAGGCACAACGCGTATTAAAAATACTGCTACGCCCCTGGCAGTTGCAGGTCAGTATGGTCTACCGGTGAGAGTAACGTATCCAAACCCGGGGGAGGGGTGCTTACATTTTGAATATCTGTTGGAATTTCATCCCCAAATGTTACCTGCTACTTTATCTAATAAACTATGGTGTATGGTGCTTGTTTAATTTCAAAATTGTTCCTTCGATATCACGTACACGAGGGACATGCGGCCCTTTATGCATTCGGTGGAATTTCATAGTTATGATATCACCTTACATCTGTAGAATTTTGTAAACATTTATGTAAATCACCTGTATATATATATATATATATATATATATATATATATATATATATATATATATATATATATATATATATATATATATATATATATAATTTAATATTCGAACCCTAGGTTGACCAATGCAAATTGAGAGATAACACTTTATTTATCAACACCAAATCATACACATATGAAAAAATTTACAAAATTAAAAATAATTCGAGAAACAAGCTTTCGCCCCTCCTTGAGGCCTCTTTCAGGTTTGACTGAAGCAACCATCTTCTTTTCGTAAATCCAGGATTTTTATGGTGGTAGTTGGTTGTTGCTTAACCTATTAAAGAATGGTGAGCGGAGCATGATAGAATTTTGTAGTTGATCAATCTTGTAGTCTCCTTCACTTTGGTTATAATTTGGTAAATTTTTAATACAGAAGGCTTCAGTTATTTTTCTTTTATTATAGTTGTTTATATGTGTGATGGTACAACTATCATTTAGATTAATAATATGGTTATTCTCTTGTCTATGTATGGTAAGGGCTGAGTTTTGGTTGTCTGTGTGGAGGTCATATTTATGCTGGTATAATTGTCTATTGTAATCAGTGGTTTCACCTATATATTTTAGATTGCAACCCAAACATGGTATACTATAGATACACGGTGGGTTTGGGTTTGGGGCTTTTGGTGGTTTAAATACTTTTTTTAATATAATATTGTTGGATGGGACTAAGGATATATTTTTTGGTATTACTTTTTTTAATGGTTTTAATGTTTATGTGTGGAATCGGTAAAAAGTTTTTATCTGTTGTGTGTTCATTTATTTTTATGGAATAGAATTTGGTTTTTGCTTTTCTAAATGATTTGTTGATTATGTGCATGGGGTATTGTAATTTTATAAAAGTGTTCTTCAGGAGGTCGGTTTCGGTTTTTAAAAAGGCAGGAGAGCAGATCTTTAAAGCGCGAAGATACAGTGAAGAGAGAGTGGCGACTTTAGTGTTAGTTGTGTGTGCGGAGAACCAATGGATATAGTTTGGTGACGAAGTTGGCTTTCTGAATACGGTATAAGAGAGTTTTGTGGAGTGGTCCCACATAGTAAGTGTGTCTAAAAAAGGCAAAGAATTTGTTCTGGGAGGGGGGGTTTCCAAGGTAAATTGAATATTAGGATGAATGTTATTTATATGGTTGAGGATGTGTGTGGTGTCAGATGAATTGGGGATAGCCACAAAGACATCGTCAATATAGCGTAGCCAGGTGCAATCTGTGAGAAGGGGATAGGGGAGGATGAAATAAAATTCTATTAGTTCCATATATAGGTTGCTGAGTATTGGTGACAACGGAGAGCCCATACTCAATCCTTCTTTTTGTTTATAGAAGGTGTGATGAAACTGAAAAAAAGTTATGTTGAAGGATGAGCAGGATGAGTTGTTTTAATAATGGAAATGGATATTGTAGATTGATGTTATTATCTGTTATATAAGTTGTTAGCAATTGTAGTAATTGTGGTACTGGAACCGATGTAAACAGGGAGATGACGTCGTAACTGATAAATTTATGTGTTTTAGAATTTATCAGTTAAATCCTAAAATTACAATACCCCATACACATAATCAACAAATCTTTTAGAAAAGCAAAAACCAAATTTTATTCCATAAAAATAAATGAACACACAACAGATAAAAACTTTTTACCGATTCCACACATAAACATAAAACCATTAAAAAAAGTAATACCAAAAAATATATCTTTAGTCATATCCAACAATATTATATTAAAAAAAGTATTTAAACCACCAAAAGCCCCAAACCCAAACCCACCGTGTATCTATAGTATACCATGTTTGGGTTGCAATCTAAAATATATAGGTGAAACCACTGATTACAATAGACGATTATACCAGCATAAATATGACTTCCACACAGACAACCAAAACTCAATCCTTACCATACATAGACAAGAGAATAACCATATTATTAATCTAGATGATAGTGTACCATCACACATATAAACAACTATAATAAAAGAAAAATAACTGAAGCCTTCTGTATTAAAAATTATCCAAATTATAACCAAAGTGAAGGAGACTACAAGATTGATCAATTACAAAATTCTATCATGCTCCGCTCACCATTCTTTAATAGGTTAAGCAACAACCAACTACCACCATAAAAATCCTGGAATTACGAAAAGAAGATCGTTGCTTCAGTCAAACCTGAAAGAGGCCCCAAGAAGGGGCGAAAGCTTGTTTCTTGAATTATTTTTAATTTTGCAAATATTTGCATATGTGTATGATTTGTTGATAAATAAAGTGTTATCTCTCAATTTGTATTGGTCAACCTAGGGTTCGAATATTAAATAATATATATAAACCGAGTGAATATAACTCATTTGAAAAATAGTATATATATATATATATATATATATATATATATATATATATATATATATATATATATATATATATATATATATATATATATATATATATATATATATATAATATATATATTATATATATATATTTATTTATTTTTTTTTTTTTTTTTTTTTTTTTTTTTTTTTTAATTTTTTTTTTTTTTTAATTAATCTGTTTGAGTAAGGAAGAAACTTCACTAATTAATTTAACAGTGATTGTAACCTTAAAAATTGCAGCCATATTAAATATTAATGCATTGATTCCCATTAATTGTCTGAAGCTCATCAAACCAAGACATATTAACAAAGGTTTACGGTAAGTTTTCTTGAAGAGGTCCAAACACTGTGCTTTTTAATTCGGTCTTCTCTTGCAGCGATGTTTTAAGATCTTGTATCTCTTGCGGGATTCCAGAAAAGTTTTTACCTATTAAAAACATATTTTACTTGTTATATATATATATATATATATATATATATTATATATATATATATATATATATATATATATATATATATATATATATATATATATATATATATATATATATATATATATATATATATATAATTCCGTTATTCAGAAATGTTTATTTTTAAATATATATAGTTTTAAATAATTATATGTAAAGAATAATGAAATTCAAATTAAAAGATTTTTTTTTTTCAGTTTTACATGACCAAATCTTTTGTTTTGAAATACCTCTGAAAAATCTGAAAGAATCTTCAGCTTCTCTTTCTTTCTTAAGAGAGAGCAAATAGTATGGAGATTCTTTGGCAAATATCATAAGGAACCAAGCAACAGCGGAAGGGATTGCACAGGCAAGAGCAATGAGTCGAAAACTGTCAAATATTGTCCCAAATAAGGAAGCCATCAGAATTCCAAAAGAGAGCATCAAATGGAAAAGGGTTCCTACAAAATTTGTGCAAAAAAAAGTAATTAAAACAGAATAATTTTAAGTTTCATTTAGGAAAGAAAAGTTTAAAACGTTAACTATTACATTTTACAACAAAACAGATTAAAATAATTTTTAAGTGATTTGCCATTTTTCAAACATTTGGTGAAATTCCGTAAAGAATATTGCATTCATAAGTAACTGTACATGAACAATTTCAATGACTAGTAATTAGATTGTTAATTTTAGCATTTAAAGTTTGCAAAAGCAAACATAACCTAACCTAAACTAACCAAAAACCTAACCTAACCTAAACTACTAACTAACCTAACCTAACCTAACCTAACCAAACTAACCTAACCTAACGTAATAGAAATTAATTCATTTTGTGACATTCCAATAATAGATATTGAATTTTAATTCAATATGATTTTTTTTATGGTAATAAAATTATTGAATAAAGAATAAACCTTTATATTACCAAGCCTGCCTCTAATATGAGGTGATGAGAATTCTCCTATGTATACTGGAACGGCAATTCCTATTAGGCTGCTGTACACTCCAGTTAAAATTCTTCCAAGCAAAAGCATAGAAAAATTTTGAGCAGCGACTGAGATATATATATATATATATATATATATATATATATATATATATATATATATATATATATATATATATATATATATATATATATATATATATATATATATATATATATATATATATATATAGAGAGAGAGAGAGAGAGAGAGAGAGAGAGATTGACAAATAAATACATACATACATACATAAAAATGGTGCTCATTTTGAAAGCAGAAAATTCTTGCAAATGTATATAAAATAAAACTGACTATCCATTCAGAAGAATATATTTGAAATAACACTATTTATATTTATTATTTTTTTTTTTTACAATTATTTAAAAAAGTTTAATTTTTACGAGAATTTCCGTATTTTTAAGTAAAATAACTTTTTCTAAGGCGTTTCCACCTATGGTTCAAATGTGGAGTCGAACCAGCACACTCAATCACGTGAATCAGTCATAAACATAAAATCAAATCAAAGTCAATTAAATACATTTCAAAGATATAAAATCCAAACTTCGAGATACATTCAGTATTATATTTTATTATTTCTTATGTTTCTTTTTGCCTCTTTTATAAGCTGTGTAAATATTGCTTTTATAAGTCGTTCTACATGAACAATATCAATGACTTGTAATTAGACTGTTAATTTTTAGCGTTTTAAGTTTGCAAAAGCAAACCTAATCTAACCTAACTTAATTATTATTTTATTCGAGAAAAGGTAACTCAGTGGGTTAAGTCAGTTTTTCACTTTCTTAAGGGATCGTGGTTCGCCCCTCGTTTTCGTGTGTGTACTGCAAAGTATACAAATCTAAGTTCGAACCTCCCATCCAGTTACCTGAACGGACATAAAAAATTGTCGTTTGTTGGGGATTTTTTGTAGTTAATTAATTAATTACAGTTTAAAGCAAAGGTTTATTATTACGCTAATCTCAATACTCACATATCTCTTAAAAACATAGTCAGCACTTACAACATTCCACGCTATTCCAATACATACAATATCACATTCTCTCTATTCGAAACCGCTTCCACCGTTGGTCAAAAATATACTTGATTTGACTGTACCGGAGCAGGGTTTTCCTAACAAAAACCCAAATAATTTGTTTAACTTATCAACCTAGTAAGAAATAACATATTACTCAATTTCCTCTGGCTAAGAACCACAGTCGTCGAATAGGACTCTGACCGTGAGTGATGATTATAACTTAAAAAAAAATAAATAAATAAATTACTCGAAAACTAATCATTAAACCATTCATGAATCGAAATTCTACTTAAATTAAGTCAATGTTACATTCTATGAAATTAAATATAATTTTTGAAAAAAAAGAAATTAAGAAATGAAGTTAGCAGGAAGCAGGAATGCTTTAAATACTACTTTTTGATAAAAAATTTTAAAAAGATTGAAGAGGTCGGTTAACTATGCATTTTTAAAGGCAAGATTAAAATTGGCCAATTAAATTCCTACATTAATAAAGAAAATGATTATTTATTTATCTTCTGCATACATTCACGGACAGAAAAATTAACTCATAACTTTTACTACGCTTTCAAGCAGGAGAACCTAAAAAAGAGTTTTATATTAAAGAGAATGTTATCACCAACTCTTTAGGGACTAAATACGAAATTTGAGTTATCATTATTATTATTATTATTATTATTATTATTATTATTATTATTATTATTATTATTATTATTATTATTATTATTATTATTATTATTATTTATTATTATTATTATTATTATTATTATTATTATTATTATTATTATTATTATTATTATTATTATTATTATTATTATTATTATTATTATTATTATTATTATTATTATTATTATTATTATTATTATTATTATTATTATTATTATTATTATTATTATTATTATTATACGATAAAAAGAATTTAAAAGAAACAGAGCGAATTTGTCCTCTTTCTATTACCTATTAAGGTCCATCCAACGAGAAAGGGAATGAATGAGATCAAAATTGTTCCTCTTCTCCCAAAAAAATCAAGGCAGAACCCTGCTAAAGGGCAGCCTACAATGGCCCCCATATTAGTAATAGAAGAAAACCAATTATTCTGGTAGTCTGTGAGGTGCAATGAAGAATCAGTGGTATTTCCAGTAAGAATTAATCCAACCGGAGAAGAGTATCCAAGAACAGTCCCAATTCCAAATACCATTAGTGTTGCTGTGCATATATATATTATATATATATATATATATATATATTATATATATATATATATATATATATATATATATATATATATATATATATATATATATATATATATATATATATATATATATATATGAAAAACTTTCTGCAGTCGACACCACCCTGCATCATGTGGGATATGGTGCAAAGTATATATATATATATATATATATATATATATATATATATATATATATATATATATATATATATATATATATATATATATATATATATATATATATAGTAATTAAGGAAAAAACAAACATTTAAATTGTTTTTCCTTAATTAAGTTTATCAAAAGAATACCTTCCGACATTAAATTACTTTTAGTTTAACCAACAACGAGTGAAGTTAATACTCTTTTGTGCTGTGTAGAAATTTTAAATTTTAATATCTTGATAATGAAAAGTGGAAATTTCCCGAAACGTTGAAATGAAATACCTTTAAAGTACTATCTTGCGAATTGGAATTTAATTAAATTTTCTTGATTCTCATGCTGCATAAATTACGATTCTAGCATGCCTTGCAAGATTATTTATTTTTAAATCTTATTTTCTTAGAAGTTTAGTTATTTTACCTGTTTTAAAGTTGGTGATATCATATTTGAAAAATAGAATATAATAATATTCTTTACAGAAAATCATCATTTTTTCCTTTACCAATTAAATAAGTTTAGAATTAAACAAGTTTAGTTATAAACAAGTCTAATTATGTTTTAACGTGTACAAACATGCACCAACATAATATACCTAAGGATGGTTTCCTTCTATCACTGTATTAGAGATCAGAGAGCTAAAAACCTTGAATTTTTATCTCTAATTATCTTAAACATCATATTAAAATGAGGAAGTATGTAATAATTTTTATAAACTGCTGTCATGCAGTTTATAGAATTTAAATATTATTAAATATTTTAGAGCACGCGATGAGATACCATTTCTCAAAAGAGTAATTCTTTTTATAACTGTTGTCAGACCAATAAAATATGTAAATTATATTAAGTATCTTAATATATGTGATGAGATAGCGTTTTTTAAATCTGTAATAAAATTTTTTATCCTTGACTGTCAGTAGATATGAAAAATAATTTTGAATGACGCTACCAAATACCATTCACTACTTAGGATAAATGGAAAATCTTGAATGATGGACTTTGCTTCTACTGTATGTTTAAAACTCTTAATAAAATTTAATATTATTAATAATAACATTATTATTATTAATTATTATTATTATTATTATTATTATTATTATTATTATTATTATTATTATTATTATTATTATTTATTATTATTATTATTATTATTATTATTATTATTATTATTATTATTATTATTATTATTATTATTATTATTATTATTATTATTATTATTATTATTATTATTATTATTATCATTATTATTTTTATTGTTATTATTAATATTGTTTATAATAATAATAATAATAATTATAATAATGATAAGAATAATAATCATAATAAAAAAAATAATAATAAATACGCATCAATAGTCTTATCAGCACACTTGCATTTGCCACCTATGCTATTTAAAGATAAAAAAAAAAAAACTTTATTCTAAAATATATACTAAAAAATCTATATTACAGCCTTGTTTATCCCCACCTACTCTATAATTTACCGGAATGGGGATGTGAAAGTATATACCTACTACAACCCTTAATAAGACTACATAAAAAAAATAATTTGCATATCATCCTGATCTCACAACTTTTATGAACAAGCTCGCTCTTTAAAAAATTGTCCATATTCAAATAAAAAGATATGCTCACTCTTACAAGGACTACTCACAATTTCAAAGCCATTAATGAATGTCAAATGAATTCCTGACAAATTTAATAATGAATAACCAAAATGTAAGAAGACCAATTCTGAGCAGTCAAACTCACGTATACACTAGGTAAACAAAGTAAACACTAACAAAATTTCAAAGAGTTATATTGTACTAGTACAAAGCACTGAATAATGGAATGAATTTTCAAAAAACATACAAGAATTAGAAACACTTCCCACATTTCTTAAGCATGTCAAAGATTACTTGCTATCAAAATACTATTCAAAATGGTACTATATTCATTTATTTCAAACTTTGCTAAAACTGCTGTAATTATTAAAATTATTATTATCAATTTTATTATCATCAGCTTTATTATTATTATTATTATTATTATTATTATTATTATTATTAGTATTACTTTTGGGATCAGACCAAGAATTCGCCCCCCAGAAGCCCTTTTTAGTTTTGTACCAATGCATATTAAGTATACGATAAATTGTTTATTTGAATTTTGTTACTGAAAATGAATAAAGATTGAAGATCAAAGATTACCAATATTTCTGAGAGTTCTTACCATGATTTGACATTTCTTTGACAGTATTAGTTTTGCTATAATCACTATTTTTATTACTAGCATTACTATTTTATGTGTAATTATTAGCATTATTATTATTGCTTGTGATATTATATGCATCATATTTGTATTTTAATGGTTATTAAAATAAGTTAATGAACTATTTATCGACGAAACTTTGGGGCTTAACGGAAACCAATGTCTATCCCCTTAGAAGCTCCTTTTCAGAGAATTATACAGGTAATAAATTATTAATATTGTTTTTAATAGTATAGGACCTACTGAAACATTGTAAAATTGAAATTGTACTTTTCTTAATAAATTATTGAAATTGAAAAAATTGAAAAAATTATTATTATTATTATTATTATTATTATTATTATTATTATTATTATTATTATTATTATTATTAATAATATATTAATATATTTGTTATTATAATTATTATTATTATTATTATTATTATTATTATTATTATTATTATTATTATTATTATTATTATTATTATTATTATTATTATTATTATTATTATAATTGTTATTATTATTGTTATAATTAATATAAATTTTTGACTTCTTTCCATAATCTGCCATTAAAAAAATGAAACTAATGGTAATAGTAGCAGCGGTGATAATTACAATTTTTAGATATTACTATTATTGCTAAGAATATAGTCATATCTTCATTATTTTTTTATTATTATTACAACTGTATTTTTTATTTTAATTATTACTGATAATTTTGTTGTTAGTTGTTATTATCTTTCGAATTATTATTATTATTATTATTATTATTATTATTATTATTATTATTATTATTATTATTATTATTATTATTATTATTATTATTATTATTATTATTATTATTATTATTATTATTATTATTATTATTATTCTTCTTCTTCTTCTTCTTCTTCTTCTTCTTCTTCTTCTTCTTCTTCTTCTTCTTCTTCTTCTTCTTCTTATTATTATTATTATTATTATTATTATTATTATTATTATTATTATTACAAATAAACAAAACCCTTACCAAAAAACGCTGTTATATATTGCGGAATCACATTTGGTTTTGATGTCATGTTGTCAGAGTGAATCTGATTGATATATATATATATATATATATATATATATATATATATATATATATATATATATATATATATATATATATATATATATATATATATATATATATATATATATATATATATATATATATATATATATATATATATATATATATATATATATATATATATATATATATATATATATATATATAATATATATATATATATTATATATATATATAATATATATATATATATATATATATATATATATATATATATATATATATTATATATATATATATATATATATATATATATATATATATATATATATATATATATATATATATATATATATATATATATATATATATATGTTTTTTGAGGATAAAGCATAATTAGAAAATATATTTGAACATCTGTTTTTGGACAATGTTTTGTCCTGCTGGAAATCTTATCTGGTTTAATTTATTAAAAATTTAATATTAAAAAATGATATAATTTCTATTATACATATATTTTTAAAAATTTACTTGGAATGATGGAAAAATTATATTCAAAATATGTAAAAAATAATAATAAAAAACTTTAAATATTATAAGCAAGAAATTGAACCAAAAATCCAAGGAAATTACGCCTTATAGTTGTCTAAAAAGAAAATAAATAAAGTAAACCGTTACTGGTGAAAGAACATCAATATGTTAATTGGTTTACAGCTTAATAATGCCAGTCAGTTGTTTGCGGAATGTAAATAATTTTAATTTTTAAATGATCTTTATAACGGAATAGAGTTTCAATCCTGACTGAAACTGTGAATACATTTCCGTTTCTTGAAAAGAGTTGTGTGAAATTTTCAACCTTTATTTTTCTTTTATGAGTCACTGCCACTCACGGGCATGAAACCTTTCAAGGAGAGGTTAAAATAATGAAAGAAAGAAGACCTACTGAATCCTAAGTCTAATGTATATGTTTCAGGTAAGCAAAGAAGCGGACTTTCATGAGAAGAAAATTAAATACAACAGGAAGCACTGATTCAGGTAGGGAATTCCGTAGAGCAGAGATGGTCGTACAGAAGGATTCATCAAAATGATCAAGACTGAGGTTGCCATATTTCAGTCAAAATTCATGAGAGAGCAGGGAACCTATTGTGTTACAAGGACGACACATTAGTGGTGGAGTATGACTGGTAACTTCCTTCAAGGATCAGTCGTTGTAGTGCCTATAGAAAACAGCGTCGCTTCGAAAAATTAGAGAATCAAGAAGTTTGAAAATAGTGGAGAGTTTATTAGACTTTATCCCTTAAACTCGACCCTACCCAAGTGAAGGGTGGTACTAGAAGTCCCAAAATATGAGGACAGTACTCCATGAAGGAAGTAATGTGAAGTAGTTGATTTTTAAAAAATTGAATTTCACAATGCTGAAGCTACCCCAAAGGAAAATCCTATCTACACTGGCAATAATAGAATCAGAAAGCTGAAGTAGAAAAGCAACACTAAATGCATAAGCGGGGACATTTGATATATAAAGTTGAGTCATCGATATAAAAATGATTTGAATTAGGATTTCGGCAAAAAAAGTCATTGATGAAAAGTAAGAATAAAGTTGGAGATAGAACAGAAACCTGACAAACACATCGATTAACAGAAAAGGGAAAGGGGTCTTCCATCAACAAGTGCTGACATGTAACAATCTGTGCGAAAAACTAGAGATGACCAAGCAAAGAGAAGGAGGAAACCTAAAGGATAGCAGCTTAGAGAGGAGTGATGCATCCTAACAAAACACTATGGACATGTCAAGCGTCACCTCACAAGACTCCCCATAATCTCTTTAAGCAGAAAACCATAAATCCATGAAATAGGAAGGTATGTCACTAATTGATCTAGAAAATTGAAAGTCGAAAGCTGTAGAATGATAGTTGGAAGATTCAGAGCAGCTACCTTCCATAGGGTTTGGTTAGATACATGCTGGAAACTAGGACAATGGCCAAATCAAAAGCACATTCCCTTAAAACATAGGTTAGAATGTTCTCATTGCCACTAGCCTTCTAACGTTCATAAAAATCAGGATCACACGCACTCGTTAATGTGTAATCACTGGAAGAAACATGGAGCACCTAAAAGGAGTAGGAGGAGGGCTGCTAAAATCGTCCAGGGTGGAATTAGATAAAAAAAAAATATTAAAAAGACTTGCTTTTAACTTTTTGATTTTACTTATCCTTGAACAACTATGCGTTAATAAACACAAGCCTGTACTGAATAACAATGCATTATTCAAACAGAAATGTATCGTTTAAAAATAGATATTATTTAAATTCCACAACCAACTAACTTGAAATACTTAATTGTCAACCCAGTAATACTTTGTGGTTCCGTCTACCGTTACCATCTTTTATCGGTCTTCTTCCTTTGACTTATTTTCCTTGTAGTCAAACCAATCAGACTAATCAAATTAAGACCAAAGAAATTATATATCTCGTAAATTTATTTCACAGGCTGTGGCGACAGGCCTAGCAAGCCGGCTACGTAAAAAAAGAAACTGCTTGAGATACCGAATTGGACTGTGATGATGGTTTATTTAATAATTTATAATATTCATTGTTATTTTACACATATTTTTTAATGCATTTTTTTTTTTTGGTATATTTTATGTAAATTTTTTTTATCCGTTCAAGTAAATTCTTAATTAATATCTATTATTATGGAAACTATACCATTTTCAATATTATATCTTATCTTTAATATTTTTACATCTAATGTTAGTCCCGGTCTAGTTGAAACGTTCCAATGTCTCTGAATCTTCTAGAAACTACTCTTTCCTGAGATATTTTAAAATAATATATATATATATATATATATATATATATATATATATATATATATATATATATATATATATATATATATATATATATATATATATATATATATTATATATATATATATATATATATATATATATAATATATATTATATATATATATATATATATAATATATATATATAGTAATGTTCCCAAGACGATATGGTTACGGACCACTGGGTATATGGTGGGTGTGTTAAAGGCACTTCTCATTTTACTTCAGTTCCCAAGGATACGCTC
>SEYY01020169.1:87500-90000 GCA_009176605.1 Armadillidium nasatum
TATATATATATATATATATATATATATATATATAGCTAATGGAGGAGAGTATTCTGATTTTTCGAACTACTGATCATAATGTCTATTTGTTTTAAGTCGAAATAAACAAACAAAAAAATAAGAAGAGATCATTGTTTCTGACTTTACGTCAGTCTTGTTTAATAGGTCTAGAGATGTATCGGAATTCCTATTCTGCGGGATTGTCGGAATCAAAATTAATATTATTATTCATATGCAGGTTATGAAAAGATATTAGAACTCCCACCGTAAATTAATCATGGTTTTGACAAATGAAGTCTAGGTTTTTATTAAATTTTAAGAAAATCGTTTGATAAAGAACCTTCTATACTGATGCAAAAGTTATTACAATATATTTCAAAATTACGTTACCATGAAAAAGAGAGGCAGGATAGCATACTGAGGATGACATAGGATCAAGATGAACCATCACCATGACGTCATCGAGTCAGCTATGAGGGTATGTTTGTACGGGTATTTATTTAACTCCTGTACGAGCGAATGCCATCCATTATATATGATTAAGCGTCTTACTACATCAATTATTGAAATTTTCATGCAAATTTAAGAAAAGTTAAGAAAAAAAAATTTAATTTCCGCGGAAAAAATACTTGGCAAAATATTACTTATGAAGAAATTACTTAGGAAAAAAAACTTAGTAAATATTTACTTAGAAAAATAAAGTCAGAAAGAAAAATTACTTGGAAAAAATCCACTTGAGGAAATACTTGAGGAAACATTTACTTAGAAAAAATTACATAGGAAAAATTTACTTAGAAAAAATATTTACTTAGAATAAATTACATAGGAAAAATTATTTAGAAAAATAAAGTCAGAAAGATACTTAGTAAATATATACTTGGAAAAAAATTATTCAGGAAAAATTTAATTAGGAAAAAATTACTTAAAAATGTGTACTTAATAAAAAAAAGTCCGAAAAAAATTTACTTAGGAAAATAAAGTCCGAAAGAAAAGTACTTAGAAAGTACTTTAAGTTTCTTCTTTACTTAGAAAAAATACTTAGAAAAAATTACTTGGAAAAATAACATCCGAAAGAAAATTACTTTGAAAAAAATTCACTTTGAAAAATTTATTTCAGAAGAAAAACTCGATAAAATAAAAATTCATACGATATGATCGATGACGTACGTACTTCATGTAATCGATAAAGTAATACTGGTTTCCGTTATACAAAGAGCGTAAGAGAGAAGTAGGAAAAAACATTTGAAAATCATATGAAACAAGAGTCCTTTATTACGAATCAACTATATATATATATATATATATATATATATATATATATATATATATATATATATATATATATATATATATATATATATATATATATAATAATAATATATATAATATATATTTATATTATATATATTATATATATATAATATATATATATATATATATATATATATATATATATATATATATATATATATATATATATATATATATATATATATATATATATATATATATATATATTATATATATTTTATATATTATTATATATATAATATATATATATCAGGGTTTGAAATATTCACATAAATTTATTACGAAAAATTTTCGGGAAAAAATTACTTGGAGAAACTACTTGCGTAGGAAAATATATTACTTGAAGAAATTACTCGAAAAAAAAAAATTACTTGGAAGAAATTCTGGAAGAAAAAAATGAGTGAAAATACAGAATTGATTATCCATGAGGTCATCACTAAAGCTAAGAAACAATATCAAATGCTTTCAGAGATGAAAACCGTTGCTATGGAAACAACCAACACGAAGGTGTGTGTGTGTGCATTCATGCGTAAATGTGAGTATGTGCGTGATAATAATAATAATAATAATAATAATAATAATAATAATAATAATAATAATAATAATAATAATAATAATAATAATAATAATAATATATAATAATAATAATAATAATAAAAAAAAATAAAATAAAGAGTGTAGTTGGAGAAGAACCAAAGTAAGGAAAATACGTTACTATGAAACAACAAGCGTGAACGTGAAAATATAAAATAATAATAATAATAATAATAATAATAATAATAATAATAATAATAATAATAATAATAATAATAGTGACGATAAGTTTAAATAAAACGTAGTTTTTGAAGAACCAAGATAAAAATAATAAAACCCGTTACTGTGACAGCAGCAAATGAAGGTATGCATGTGTGTGTGAGTTCGTGCGCAGGGTTGAGTGACAAACGGACGCTCACGCGTTATTGCTCCTCTCAAGCCCCGGAGGGGACCAACTCGCGGTTACGGCACCAAGTGAGTCAATCAATTTCTTCAAAATCAGACATGTGAGCAAATCCAAGATGGCGAACGGATAACGTCATAGTCTTAAGACGATATAGTCCTTTGAAGTCACCAAAGTGTATGTGTGTAGGTATGTTTATATGGGTGTGCTTGGGCCCATGTGCATTCGTATGTGACGTCATCACCCAGAGTA
>SEYY01020169.1:95000-102500 GCA_009176605.1 Armadillidium nasatum
CTTTCATATTTTCGTATTTTAATCTTTACGCATGTTATCACATCTTAAAAAAAAAAATATATATATATATATATATAATATATATATATATATATATATATATATATATATATATATATATATATATATATATATATATATATATATATATATATATATATATATATATATATATATATATTATATATATATATATATATATATATATATATATATATATATATATATATATATATATATATATATATATATATATATATATATATATATATATATATATATATTATATATAATCATGTTAGATATAAATAAAGCCTGTTGATAAAATAAAGCCTGTCCAAACACCTTTAATGTTACATTTCGGAAAGATATATCCAATAAGATAAACTCCCAAAATAGGTCCACTACAAACTCCTGTGATGGTATTTGATAATTCAATCACGCTATTTGCATTTGATGCTACTATTGCCATAACCGACGAGAAATATCCCAATGATTAATATAATTATATAATATATATATATATATATATATATATATAATATAATATATATATATATATATATATATATATATATATATATATATATATATATATATATATATATATATATATATATATATATATATATATATATATATATATATATATATATATATATATAATATATATATATATATATATATAATATATATATATATATATATATATATATATTATATATATAATATTTAATATAAAATAAAATAAAATTTATATATATAATATTAATATAATAAAAAATATAAAACAAAATAATAAAAATAAAAATAATTAAAAATATAATAATAATAATAATATATAAAACAATAATAAATAATATATAATAAAATAATAATAAATAATAATAATAATAATAATAATAATAATAAAAAATTTAATAATAATAATATAATAATAATGATAATAATAATAAAATAATAATAATAATAATAATAATAATAATAATAATAATAATAATAATAAATAATAATAATAATAATAATAAAATAATAAAAATAATATAAAAATTAATGATAAGATAAGATAGATAGATAGATAATAGATAAAATATTTATTTTAAATTTTTTTATTTTTTTTTTAATTTATAAAAAAAAAAAAAAATAAATAATAAAATAAATAAATAAATAAAAAATTAAAAAAAATAATTTAAAAATTAAAAAGCGTCGTCTCATTTTAAAAAAAAAAACTTTAGGCACGCGTGATTAAAAGCCACGCTAGCGTTGATCAAAAAAACTACTGGAGGATCTTAATGACTAATAATAATAATAAAATAATAAATAATAATAAAATAATATAATAATAATAATAATAATAATAAATAATAATAATAATAATAATAATAATAATAATAATAATAATAATAATAATAATAATAATAATAATAATGATGATAATAATAGTAATGATAATGATGAAAATGATTTTGATAATGTTAACAATAACGATGATGATGACAATGATCAAGATGATCATGATGATTATGATCAAGATTTTCTTATCTTGAAGACCATTAATGATTAAAAAATTTAATTTGTTATTATTCGAATTGTTATTATTTTTACCTCAATGTTCCTCCAATGAGAGTAGCTACAAAGATTCCTGGAAGTCCTGGAATGAAACTTAATTTATCTATTAAGAAGAAGGTCATAATTTCTTCTTTTTTCTCAATTATACCAAGAGCCATTGGATCACATCCTTCGTAAGTGGCGTACGCTACCAAGCCTCCAACAAATATTAAAAAATAGATCAGAATCATTCCATATATATTGTACGTCAGGACACTAAATTATATATATATATATATATATATATATATATATATATATATATATATATATATATATATATATATATATATATATATATATATATATATATATATATATATGATGGGTTTAGCAAAATACATTTAAGTCTACAGTAGTGACAACGTTTGAAGTATCCATCAGACAGTGAGCCAATAACTTCAGGTCATCTTCCAACAAGTATGGAAAAAATGTTCCTCGAAAACACAAATCACTTTTCCACTATCACTGTACAATTAGTTTGAAACAGGGTTAAATTCCAAGGAAGTTGAATTACGGAATCTTTTCTTTGTACTCAAAAAAAAAGAAAAAAAAAGAAACGGAAACAGTTGTTGCCAATTACAGACCTTTTTAATTACATCTAAATGATTTTCAACCAAAAAATTGCTTAAAGAGCCAAGAAAACAATTGACGTAAACAAACTCTGCGAACAAGCAGATAACAGAACGTGCAGTTCAACTACTACTACTAATCGTATGAAAGTAATCAACTAACTCGTTAGGGAAGTCGCAGAATACAACATTTATCTTTCACCTTTCCATGTTGACTATAAAGAAGCCTCTCATTCACCTGAAACTAAATTTCTTATGCACCATTAATACAGATCTGAAATGACGGCATGGAAATGGAATACATCAACACCCTCCAACTTATCTACAACATTGACAGATCCTTCATGTAATTCAACAAAGTTTTCAAACTTTTTCATTTTATAGATGGATGATTCAAGATAATACCATTTTACCAAAGCTCCCGCAGCACGCCTTGAATCAGATTTCAGACAATGCATAATGCCACCAATCACATACTGTTTAGAAACATGGAACCAAGCAAAAAAAATTAAGCTCTAACCTAAGAACTATTCAAAATTCTCACGAAAGAGTTATCCTTGGTGTTACTTGGAAAGTCAAAAAGGCGTAACCGTGGATGGGAAAACAGACTGGGGTCCCAGATATTCTTGAGAGCATAGCAGACTAAAGTGGATTTGGGCAAGTCTTACGACAACAATGTAAAACAGCAGATAGGCCTTTAAGATAACTAACTGAACCCCGAGAAGCAACAAACGATGTCATGTCCGTCAACAAAAAACGCCAAAGAGAGAGACGAGTTTTCAAATTTGAATCAAGATGTCAAAGAGGGGAAAAAGGTCGTTTCAAATGCCAAAAATTGGAAAAGTATTTTGTCCAATAGTGATGTTCACGAAACTATATCTCAACTGGTTAGATCTTATGCAGAATGTTTTTCTCCTATTTAATATCATGTTCAATTTACCACGAAAAATGATTATCACACATTTGCTGCTTCATAGTTGTATCTATTTTATAAATGTTATTTGAACTATCAAAAAAATAATTTTAAATTTCTAAAAAAAAATTAAAATAAAATAATAATAATAATAATAATAATAATAATAATTATTTTTCTAGAGAGTTTTCTGCCTCGAAAGTTTATTAAATTATATTATCAGTTCCTCGTTCTTTCAATCTTTCACAATTCAGTTTCATTAAAAATTTACTATGAAACTCTTAAAAATCTTTCTTTTTTCTATTTCTCGATGTTTCCCTTCTAATTTCTAGCACAATTTATTTAATTTATTATCTTATCATGATCACACTGAAATCATATATATATATATATATATATATATATATATATATATATATATATATATATATATATATATATATATATATATATATATTATAATATATATATATATATATATATACTGTTATTAAGGTGGGGAGGAAGAGATTGGAATGGGTTAATTCTTTTAAATATCTGTGAGGAATTTTGAGGGGGGAGATATTTATGAGGGAGATGACATAGTGTATAGAATAAGAGAAGGGGAGAATGTGTTGGGAGGCTTGGGGAATATTTGGAAGAGAGAAAGGTTGACAAGAGAAGTGAAGAAGAAAATGTTTGAGAGATGTTGTGTTGTTATGAATGGGAGCGAGGTCCGGCGGTTGAAAGAGAGAAAAAGGAAACAGGTTGAGGTTTCCGAAATGAAAGGTCTGAGAGCGGTATGTGGTGTAAAGGATAGAGTCGGGAATGTGAGAATAAAGGAGCAATGTTCTTGGGGAAGGGGTATGGTTGAGAAAGCTGAACAGAACATGCTGAGGTGGTTTGGACATGTTTGTAGGATGAATGATGGGAGATTGGTTAAAAAGTTGTTTATTTCGAAGTTGAAGGTGAAAGAGACAGGGTGAGACCTAGGGGAGGTTGGGTAAGTGAGGTCAAGGAGTTATTGAGGGGTAGGGGGCTGGAATGGGAGGAAGGTATGCGGTTGACGGAGGACAGGAATGAATGAAAAAAATTGTTGAGTAAATGAATGCTGGTAACAGTTGTGGCTTGTGGTAGTCAACAGCCCACGTTTGTGGGAGGGGTTGTAAGTATATATATATATATATATATATATATATATATATATATATATATATATATATATATATATATATATATATATATATATATATATATATATATATATATAATATATATATATATATATATATATATATATATATATATATATATATATATATATATATATATATATATATATATATATATATATATATATATATATATATATATATATATATATATATATATATATATATATATATATATATATATATATATATATATATATATATATATATATATATATATATATATATATATATATATATATATATATATATATATATATATATATATATATATATATATATATATATATATATATATATATATATATATATATATATATATATATATATATATATATATATATATATATATATATATATATATATATATATATATATATATATATATATATATATATATATATATATATATATATATATATATATATATATATATATATATATATATATATATATATATATATATATATATATATATACTTACCTTCTAGCATTTTTGATAGTTTTCACAGAACACATTCGCTGCATATTAATTTGATCCGAACCAAAATTATGTGTGTATAAAAAGAATCCAAATGAAATTACATTAAAAAAAGTATGTCTAACCAACGGACTCGGATTGAAACTGTAAAGAAAACATATAAAAAAAATATATATTTTTTTTATTTTTTTTATTTTTTTATTTTATTTTATTTATTTATTTATTTTTTTTGCAAAGTTTCAAAAAATAGGTTGGGTGAAGAAAGGATCCTTTAAAATGTTTAAATCCTTTGTAGTCTCTCGGAAATAGGTTGAAGATTGGTTAAACTGGTAACAAAAAATGAATAGGTTTTAATTTTAATGAAATAATTTATAGGAAGAGAATTTAATTATATATCCAACTTCAGTATTTTTTTTAATTAATTAATTAAGCGAAGAAAGAATTATTTCTTAGTGAAATAATTTATAGAGAGTTAAATTTAAGTAATTTTAGCTTAAATGCATCCAAAATCCTGTCTCTGGAAGAACATTAAATAAAACAGAGAGATAATCAAGATTTTGATTTTATTATATTTTTATATTATTTTATTTTTATTTTGTATTATATTATTATATTTTATTATATTATTTTATTTTATTATTTAATTGAAATTTATATTCGGCCAATTTTTCCATTAATGTTTTAAATCATTTATCATTTACTATAAAAAAAACATATCTATTCTTACTTAAATACGTCAATTCTTCCTCCATCTACTGACATATTCAGAGTCTTAATAAAGCCTCCATTTTGAACACATCCGATTATGGTTACGGATATCAACCCAATCAGCATTACACTCAACTGAAAGACGTCAGTCCAAATAACTCCTCTGATACCTCCCTATTTGAAAAAATGATATTATTATTATTATTATTATTATTATTATTATTATTATTATTATTATTATTATTATTATTATTATTATTATTATTAATTAATTATTATATTATTATTAATTATTATTATTATTATTATTATTATTATTATTATTATTATTATTATTATTATTATTATTATTATTATTATTATTATTATTATTATTTATTATTATTATTATTATTATTATTATTATTATTATTATTATTATTATTATTATTATTATTATTATTATTATTATTATTATTATTATTATTATTATTATTATTACCACTTAATATTTATTAATTTAAAGTTCATTAAAGGAAAAAACTATCCTGAATCAACAGAATATTAAGCTGGTTCTGTTATTTTCTCAACTCACAAGCATGAGACTCATAAGACCAAGGTAGCAATACAATTGTTTCAGGAATTGTAAAAAGTCTATCATTAAATTATGATGGATAATCGGCAAATGAATTTTAGCAAAGGAATCTCGGCTTTCCAAAGAAGTTTTTGGGGTTTTGTTTGTATTTTCTTTAGGTTATTATTATTATTACGGGAGATAAGCACAGACGAGGTGGAGAGAAAGGTAACAACTCTCCGAAGCTGATAGAAATAAGTTATCTCCTCTTCAACCAATTACGGCCAAAATTAAATTTTACGTTATGGTTGCTGCAGGAAACAGGGCATGCCTAATTTGTATGTCTGCCTAACCTCTTAAACTAAAAACTGAGCCACAAAAAATTACCTAACCATTAATATTTTTTATGTATAGTATCTCCTTAAAATAAAATGACTCGTATTAATAAAACTATAAAACAAAACTATACTTACGAATGCTGAATATATGGTACAAATAACTCCTAATAAGAAGATATATGTCATGGTGTTAAGCTTTGTAACAGTGACGAGAGCTATCGTAGGAGCGTAGAGACAAACTCCCAAATACAATAGAGACTTCAATAGGGTAAGGAAAGAGATAACCAGCCTTAATCGTTCGCTTTTGAATCGTAATTCTACATACTGTTGAAAGGAAAAAATATTCAAATATTTATTTACTTTGTGAGAAAAAATCATTTTACATTCTTACAATGAAAAATTATTTATTTTTAATTTTACAAACTGAAAGATTATTATTATTATTATTATTATTATTATTATTATTATTATTATTATTATTATTATTATTATTATTATTATTATTATTATTATTATTATTATTATTATTATTATTTATTATTATTATTATTATTATTATTATTATTATTATTATTATTATTATTATTATTATTATTATTATTATTATTATTATTATTATTATTATTATTATTATTATCATTATTATCATTTTTAAATTATTATTACTATTGTTATTATTTTAAAGTTACTATTATTGTTATTATTATTATCATTATTATTTTTTAAATTATTATTACTATTGTTATTATTTTAAAGTTATTATTATTGTTATTATTATTATCATTATTATTTTAAGATTATTATTACTATTGTTATTATTTTAAAATTATTATTATTATTAATTTATTATATTATCATTATCATTTTTAAATTATTAGTACTATCATTATCATTTTAAAATTACTATTATTATTATTATTATTATTATTATTATTATTATTATTATTATTATTATTATTATTATTATTATTATTATTATTATTATTATTATTATTATTATTATTAAAGTGTATTTATAGATATTAAGCATTTTGGTCAGAAACAACATAATTGGAATTGCTAAAAATAAGTGTTAGAAAAAAAAATAAAATTTCTCAATATTAATCAACTACAACA
>SEYY01020169.1:105000-117500 GCA_009176605.1 Armadillidium nasatum
ATAATAATAATAATAATAATAATAATAATAATAATAATAATAATATAATAATAATAAAAATAAAAAAATATAAAAAAAAAATAAAAAAAAAAAAAAAATTAATTATTATTATTATTATTATTATTATTATTATTATTATTATTATTATTATTATTATTATTATTATTATTATTATTATTATTATTATTATTATTATTATTATTATTATTATTATTATTATTATTATTATTATTATTATTATTATTATTATTATTATTATTATTCACAGTCAATGAGCCAATCTCTATGAAACTTTAAAAACTAATAGAATTGGGTGAGTTGCCAATCTTTTATTTAGATTGTTTTTCACATACCCAAAAATCGATCTTAGGGTTCAATAGTGCCAATTTCAAAAAATTGGTTGAGTGTACATAATATGTTTTTAAATAAAAGTTGTATAATCTAACTAATCATATTTACTCTTATTATTTCCTATAGTTTGAATAATTAATAATAATAAAAAAGTTTTTGCAAATTATTACTTTCGAAATGAAATTTTTCGTAAGTTTTCCTGAATTTTTTTTTGCGAAAAACAAACTAAGCTTTTTTCATTTTATTTTTTTATTTTTTTTGATACTGTATAAAAAATTATAAAAAAAAAAAAATAATATATATATATATATATATATATATATATATATATATATATATATATATATATATATATATATATATATATATATATATATATATATATATAACTGGAAGAAAGAAGAATATGTTTGATACAAGTGTATGCACCACACCAAGGGAGACCACAGGATGAGAAGGCAGAATTTTATGAACAATTACAAGACCTGTATGATAGCATAAATGTAGAGCTGAAAATTCTCATGGGAGATTTTAATGCTCACATAGGAAGAGACAGAGAAGGAGTGAAAACAGTAAGTTGGAGCGTATGGTGTGGGAGAAAGAAATCCTGAAGGGGAGAGACTGTTGGATTTCTGTGTGGGAAATGACTTAGCTGTTATGAACACCTTTTATGCACACAGAGAATCCCAAAAATTCACTTGGTATCGATGGAATAGTGTAGAAGGAAGGTATGTGGATAAATCAATGATCGACATGTTTCTGGTAAATGATAAGAGAATAGTGAGAGATGTTAAGAGTATACCATCGGTATCTTTGGACTCGGACCACAGGTTAGTATTGGGTAAGTTCAAACTAAGGAAACCCCGGATTTTAAGAGCTATATGTAGAGAGAGGTTGGCCGTAGAAAAATTGAAGGAGGCTGGACATAAAAGAACTGCTTAGCATTAGGTTAGCGGATTGTAAACCTACTTACCGTGAAGAATTCAAGGGAGTGGAGGAGGAATGGAGAATGTTTAGAGACAAGGTAGGGAAATGTGCCAGGGAAACGTTGGGAGTTAAAAGGATGGGAACAAGGAAGAAAAAGACCATATGGTGGAATGAAGAAGTGAGAACAGGTAATAAAGACGAAAAATGAAGCGTTTAGAAGGTGGATGAAGAGAAGAGATCCGGAAAGCAGACGCGAATATGTGGCCTGTAGAAACAGAGCAGAGGAAGTGAAGAGAAACGCAAAAGATGAGTCTTGGGAAAGAGTAGGCGAACAACTAAGGAAGGATATGCACGGAACTAGAAAGTTGATATACAACATGGCGAAAACATATAAGGGACGAAACCCTGGGGGTGACTCGTTCCATTAAGAATAAGGATGGAATGTTGGTGATAGAGCAAGTGGAAGTCATGAGCAGATGGACGGAATATTTTTCGGAATTGTATGATTGTCGGGATGCAGTGGTGGATGATGGAGAGGTGAGGGAGGAAATAGACCAGAAATATGGACAACACCCAATAACGATAGAGGAGGTTAAGAAAGCTATCAGGAGTATGAAAAATGGAAAAAGCCCGGGATGTGACGAGCTGCCTGCTGAAATATGTAAGGTAGGAGACGACTTGGCTCAGTGGCTACTGAGACTCTTTTAACGGATTATGGAGAGAAGAAAGAATACCATCTGATTGGGGTAGAGAAATAATATGCCCTATTTTTAAAAAAGGGGATAAGAGTGAATGTGCAAATTATAGAGCGATATCCCTCCTCCCCCATGTGAGCAAAATATTTGAAAGAATTTTGGAGAGGAGACTGAGAGTAAGCGTGGAGGAAAAACTAAACCAAGCACAACATGGCTTCAGACCAGGCAGAGGAACAACTGATTTAATTTTCAGTCTGAAGATGCTTATTGAAAAGAACTGGGAGTGGGCTAAGGAAATGTATATTGCATTTATAGATCTGGAGAAGGCTTTTGACACCGTACCTAGAGAGAAATTGTGGGAAACACTTAGGGATCCTTTTTATGAGGTGGACCCAAAATTGATTAGGCTAATACGAGGAATGTATGAAACCAGCGAAAGTGCAGTGAGAACGGCACATGGCATTTCCGGTGAGATCTGAAGTGAGACAAGGTGGAGTGATGTCACTTCTACTTTTCATTATATATATGGATAGGTGTATCAGGGAAGTAGATATCGGAGACAGCTCGGTGTAGTTTTGGCATATGCTGATGATATAGCGTTTGTGACAAGGAGCAGAGAGACTTTGCAGCAGGCAATGGAAACGTGGGAGAGGTGTTCAGGAGAGTGGGGATGAAGGTAAATAAGGGTAAAACGGAGGTGATGAGAATTGCGAGGGGTCAGGAGGAGGTTGTGTTGATGTTGGATGGGGTGAGGTTAGCGGAGACACAGAAGTTCAACTATTTAGGGGTGACTGTGAACTCTGATGGGGAGATGGCACAGGAGATAGAAGGCAGAATCGAGAAGTTCTCTGGGGTGTTGAGACGGCTGTACCCTCTGTTAAAGGACAGGCATATACCAAGAAAGGTGAAAACCCTGATATATACATCGATACTAAGACCTGTTCTGATGTATGGATCTGAGGCCTGGACTTTGACTACCAGAACCAGAAGCAGAGTGGAGGCGGCGGAAATGAGAGCTCTGCGTCTGATAAGGGGAGTGACTAGGTTGGACAGAATGAGGAGTGTAAATATTAGGAGAGAGCTTGACGTCGAGTCGTGGAGTGAAGTGGCGGAGAGGCGGCAGCTGAGCTGGTACGGACATATGAAAAGGATGAATGACGCGAGATATCCGGCAAGATTTTACAACTGGCAGCCGGAGGGAAGGAGACCAGCTGGAAGACCGAGGAGACGATGGAGGGATGGAGTGGCAGAAGCTATCGCTAGAAGGGGAGTGACGCTGGAGGAGGTTGAAGAGAGGGGACTGTATATGGACAGATCTGTCTGGAGAGGCTTCGCGAGAGACAGGGCTATGCCCTAACTACGCGTCTGGTGAGAAGTGAGTGAGAATATATATATATATATATATATATATATATATATATATATATATATATATATATATATATATATATATATATATATATATATATATATATATATATATATATATAAACACGAACCTAATAAACTTATCGAAGACACAAAAGAAGTCAAGAGAGACATAGCCACGGGCATGGGTTTAAAGGACCTGTTTCCCATGAGGAATTCTTCAGGAGATTTGTTACCGATGTAGGACGTGTAGAGACCGATGGCTCCTGAGAAAACCAACATCGCGCCAAATACACAATAATCAATAATACCAAACTGTGACGAACCTCTTTCAAGCATCTATTTAAAAAAAAAAAATATATATATATATATATATATATATATATATATATATATATATATATATATATATATATATATATATATATATATATATATATATATATATATATATATATATATATATATATATATATATATATATATATATATATATATATATATATATATATATATATATATATATATATATATATATATATATATATATATATATATATATATATATATATATATATATATATATATATATATATATATATATATATATATATATATATATATATATATATATATATATATATATATATATATATATATATATATATATATATATATATATATATATCAAACTCCTGAGCGGGGGAACTCTATTTCTTTCGAAACAGGACAGCAATTATCTCTACTTCTCTTTCAGAATCTTCTCTAGCAAGCTAGACAATAATGACAATTCTCTCTTTTTTTTTTAATAGGAAAAATATATTACTCAAGTTGCTTCCCAGTGTTATTTTGTAATGCTGTAGCTTATGGGTCAGTATTTTTCATAACTGATCTGATGGCTTTTATTCCTCAAGTGATTTCTTTATCGAGAGTAATAAAGAAATAACTTTTTCATACTATTTCTTAGTATTGTTTAAGATTTAGTTATTAACTGTTAAAAATTGCGATGATGAAAACCTCACAATATTTTTTACAACTTTTAATCTTGAATATTAAGCAGTCTTAATCTGGCTACAAAATTATTAAATCTTAAAAGAAAGAAAATAAAATTAAAATACAAAAGTAACCTTTTTGTCAGAAGTTATTTCCTATATACAGGGTGTACCGGAAGTGATCTGCCAAATTTTAAGCGTGTAATACGTAAGTCATTTGAAGAAACAAAAGTTATATCAACAAAGGTCGGAATCGGAAAAAATGAGGAGTTATGACTTATTGACGAAAAAAATAGGTATGCAAAATGTACGCCTTCCTTACAAAATTGTAAGGAGTAGACAGTGTTAGTCATAGTTAATGTCATTTGTAAATCAACACAAGCGTAAGGAGTAGACTTTGAATACGGTTATTAACCAGCGTTAGTCATTGTTAGTGACATTTGTATTTGAATACTGTAAGTGAACACATTTAATACATAAGTTAATACATTATGGCTGTCAACGTGTTAAGTTTAAGAATGTAGAATATGCAGATATGCATAACATTTACGGCTTTTATAATGGTAACGCAAGAGCTTCGTTGCTTATCGACGTTTTCCACAACGCTATCCACTACAAAATCGACAGGTATTAATTGACATACACAGATGACGTTGTGAAACTGGATCGTTTCAACTACATTCAGAAAGAGTTCCTGGTTGACTAGAACGGTAGACTAGTTCCAGACATAGCATCCGCAAGAATTTCTTCTCCTCTTCGAACCCATCTCAGTATGGAGAACATTGCACGATGACGGTTTATATCCGTACTATTTACAAAAATTCAACATTTTCAAAAGGACGACGACGACAAAAGAGAAAATTTTTGTCAATGGAATATTGCTGATCCCGAACATCCGACGAATTGACCTTTACTCGTGACGGTATTAATAATAATAGGAATAATCATGAATAGGCTCATAAGCAACTTTCGACACGGATTTTCTGTGAACGTGTGGTGTGGTGAGGTGTGGCATCATTGGAAATCAGCTTATTGGCTCAAGTGTGTTTAATGGTCGTATTACGGTGGAAGTGTACCTAAATTTTTCAAGAAAACGAACTATCAATCCTTTTGGAGAATGTTCCTTTGGTAGTCCGAGCGGCGATGTATCTGGAACATGACGGAGTTCCTGCACATTCATACCGCATAATGTGTGAGAATCTTCATCGAACATATTCAAACAGCTGAATCACCCGAGTGGGATCATATGCTTTGCCAGTACGATTATCTGGTTAAATCCCTCTGGATTATATTACTTTTGGACACATATGAAAGCCTTGTCTATTCAGTAATGGTTAATAATCGCAACGAATTAATACAGAGAATATTTAATGATGCAGATGAAACACGGCTGAATCCTCAAATACTGAAGAATGCGTCAAACTCAATAGCTAATCCTGCACACTGGTGCATTCAGGCATCGGGTATTCAAAATGTTAAATGAAAAAGGTTATATCAATGTAGGTCTGATTCGGGCAAGGTGGCGAGTTAGGAGTTGACGAGGCAACAAGAGAAAAATTAAAAATCAGAAACAAAAACTCTTTGTATTACTCCTCCTATTGTAATTGTTATGAGGTAAAAAGAATTCTTTATGGTTATGTACTTTTTCTCATGTTACCTCATCAATCTGTAACTCGCTACATCTCCCGAATCAAACCTATGTTGATATAATTTTTTTCACTTAACATGCCTTTTTAATACACCATCCAAGTTTGGCAGATTCCACCTGGGACACTCTGTATATATATATATATATATATATATATATATATATATATATATATATATATATATATATATATATATATATATATATATATATATATATATATATATATATATATATATATATATATATATATATATATATATATATATATATATATATATATATATATATATATATATATATATATATATATATATATATATATATATATATATATATATATATATATATATATATATATATATATATATATATATATATATCTATTTCCTTTTTCTGTAGACAAATGCTTCTGAAATCTCTCACAAGCTTCTAACAATTCAAAGTAATAAAAAAAAATATATAAAAAAATAAATAAATAAATAAATAAAAATTTAAAAAAATAAAAATTGAATAAAATAAAGTAATTTACGGTATGTGGCAAATCTATATTCGAGCAAGTTTAAGTTGAATTAAATATATCCTGTGACTAAATACTGTTTACTTGTTAATATCCTTAATGCTTATATAAGAAAAAAAAATAATTTTCTATAAAGTCAATCTTTTTTCTGACATTTTCCCGATTTCAGTAGTATTAGTATTAGTAGCTAAAGTAGTATTAGCAGAAAATGGACACTAAAGTTAGAGCTGTAGATTTCTCAAATAAAGAAGAATGATTGTCTCACTCTTGATCAATTCAGTTGCTTAAAAAAGGAAATAAAAACTTTTAAGATAATTTACTTTGAATAAGATAAGCATATTATATATATATATATATATATATATATATATATATATATATATATATATATATATATATATATATATATATATATATATATATATATATATATATATATATATATATATATATATATATATATATATATATATATATACACACACGTTTATACAGTGGTATAAGGCAATATGATCCCTCTTCGACACTATCACATATGCATGTATGTATCCTTGTATTCCGAGATATAATTCCATCAGAAAAACTTTAAAACAGATGTTATTGTTTTTCCTATAGTAATATCTGCAATTCATGAGAATCTATTGCAGAAGTAGGCATTTTATCACTTTCCTCAAAAGATACGAATTAAGAACCTCTTTACCAACATGATCGTGTGCAAGGGTGTATTTTAAACCATGGAGAAGATATTCAACGATTTTGGTCTGAATATGATGTTCTATTCTCCAAAGCTCGGCCACATATGTTTTTGAGCACCAGTAGTGGTTTAACCTAACTGCGAACGGACTTCCTTTAAGTTGAATGGATTATGTTGTTACAAGAGTAAAACAATTTAATGTTGCAGGTGTAGACTCTTTTAATGGAGTGTGAATAATGAAATAGACCTTTAAACAATTTTAACTCAAACTAAAATTAATTAACAAAGCCTACTTCTAAAGATTATTTTTAGGCTAATGTCTAAAATACTACTTAACGTAACGCATTCTTTGAAAAGATTTACTTAACGGTAATTCGTTTTTATACATACTCGTTATCCACTCTGTAACAGAGTAATTAATTTTGGAATGGTTAACCACAAGTTATTGTTCATAGTGACTCTCTTTTAATTTTTAGGAAAAAAATGGTCAATATATATGGATTATCAAGGCATGGTTTGATTGACTTTGATTCAAACGCAACTTGTTTTGGAGAGTTATTTTGACAATTCTTTGTGGTATCAGGAAGTTAGATGACTAATAAACTACATGCTGCATGATAATAGTTTAATTAGCTTGACTGTTTGAATAAGGAAAGTTGGGAATGGAACAAGCTATTCATAGTGAATGGCAACTTATGCATTCATTTTTTTTTTTAGTGGAACAAGTTTTGAAAGACCCTTGTGGCTTCAAACTATCCTTATTATTTTTTTTTTCTTGTTTCAGAGGAAATTTTATGTTAATCGATTCTTGGTGAAATCGTCCTTTTCGTCAAGGGACCTCTGAACTAAAGCCGTTTACTATTCTTCTAACTTTTATTGAATATTTAGTGTCCCAAAATTTTAGGAGAAAAGCAGCGTTCTATACGTCACTTTCGGCGCGAAAACGCCCCAATTATCGCGGGAAAATGACGTCATCATCTACGTTTTCTTAAGTTTTTTGAAGATACTTTTGAAGGTGACTAAATTCCTAATAAATATTTAGACATAAACAAACCGATTGTAAACAAAACTCCTTTTCCAAGCTGTCATTTGTTTATTTTTTTTTTTAAATTTATTTTATTTTAACAAATGTGTTAAAATATATTGTAATTTTTAAAATTATTTATAAATTTAAGTTTATACAAAACATAAAGTAATACTAGTAGGCTACAATTAATATAATTAATCCAACCAGAAAATATTTTTTTCAGTAACGTTATTTCTTCTTAATTTATCAACAATAGACTTTATTACTATTTTGTTTTGGCTGCTTATAATTTTTTTTAACGATAGTTGATTTCTTTGAGCCTAGCTGCCATGTTGTGATTGGAATCAGCCGATTCGAAAACATATGAAATTTTAGAAAATTTTGGAAATCCGTTCTGCTGTGCAAATCGTAGGAAACTAAAAAATCAAAAATCTACAAAAAAAAAAAAAAAAAAAAAAAAAAAAAAAAAAAAAAAAAAAAAAAAAAAAAAAGCCTTGTGAAAATGGCACTCATCTAAATTTTTAGAAACTTTGTGGACGAATTGAAAATGGCTTAATTAACTCAGAAGCTAACTATCTTTTGCATTATTTTTGGAGAAAATCTTCTATATTGTTTTTTAATTACATAGGCTATCGCTAAAATTATTTTATTCATTTTCATAGTTTCATTTTTAATTACTTCAATGGATAGTGTTGATGATTTTATTGTATAACATATATATATATATATATATATATATAATATATATATATATATATATATATATATATATATAATATATATATATATATATATATATATATATATATATATATATATATATATATATATATATATATATATATATATATATATATATATATATATTATATATATATATATATATAATATATATATATATATATATATATATATATATATATATATATATATATATATATATATATATATATATATATATATATATATATATATATATATATATATATATATATATATATATATATATATATATATATATATATATATATATATATATATATATATATATATATATATATATTATATTATCATTTATGCTTTATGTGTTACCAAAGTTGGTAAAGATTACCAAATAAATTCGAAAAATAATTAGAAATGTTCCTCCGAAGATACGTTCTCTATAATGGATTCTATTTAATCAAAAGAAAATTTATTTCAGGGGAAACTTGTGTTTAATTTCTCTATTTCATTATTCTGATTAATTATCATATTTTAAATTTTCTTCACTTCCAAAGATGTAGAACATCTGAATGTTCCCTTATATATATATATATATATATATATATATATATATATATATATATATATATATATATATATATATATATATATATATATATATATATATATATATATATATATATATATATATATATATATATATATATATATATACTGTGGGAAAATGTTTTTCTCTTCAAAACCAGGAACCAAGGAGAAAGCAAAGATTGACATACACCAATACTCGGTGTTTGAAAAAAATATATGTAAAAGGATGTTGGAAATATAAAGGGAGTATGTTCTAGACTTTACCCTTGTATATGTAAGACTGATCATAAATGTTTAAAAAAGTCTAGGGCTTCAGAGTTTGACATAGAAAGCATGTGACTGTGTAGAAAGACGAGTCCATCGAGCTCTCATCAAACGAGGAGCTATACGACTGGAAAGTTCAGAAGAACAATGTCAGTTGAATTATCGACTGAATAACAAGAGTGATGCAGCAGTTGTACTCCTAAAAGAGATTGAAGAGTGTTAGTGAGAGAAGGAGATTATACAAGTCGAAAAGCTCTAGACTCCTCCTTATAATGAATATGGGGAGAACCAACCTAGATATGTGATGCATACTCCGGTCCCTATATAAAGGAAATAATTGAGGTGGTGAGAAGACGCCTCAAAGCACCCAGCCTCTTTGAGCTTGTTTTGAAAGATGAGTAACGTGAACCTTCCAGAGAAAGATCGCAAAAAAATAATAAATACCAAGAATTGTAAAAATGATTGCATGTTTCCGATTAATAAATTCTAGTTGCGTGGAAGATTATATCGAGTAGATAGACGAAAAAATTGATTTTATGAGTTAAGGTTTGAGTTGCTTGATTTCGAAGAAGATATAGTTGTATGAAATATTATGTTGGGTGCATAGATGTGTATTTTCTCCAATTAGAGATAAGAGAAAGATCAGATATTAGTTGCTTCAAAGGACCTTCTCTAGTATAAGCTAGTTGCTGTTGAGTTTTTTGTATTTCTTATTGGAAAGAGTAATGAAAGGAGAAATAATAGGCCTAGGAGTGGATAGCAGACAAAGAAACAGATTGATCATTATCAAAAAGCTGAAAATAATAAACGACGAAACAGAAACTTTATGAACATTAATTTTGATAGATTTAAAGGATGAACAGAGGACGTCTATAAGTTGGACAGAAGGCTAGAGAGAGAATAATAAATATCGAAGAGGGAAGTTTAAAAATTAAAGTTTTTTGCTAAACTCTACAGAAAGCATTTGATATGTCTAGCGCCACAGGAAAAACTGACTGAAATACCAAAGGAAAGAGGATCATAAATCAGATACAATGGAAAGAAAATCATCAGTCGAGCATTTGGAGAACAGAAATAGGATTAGAAGAATTGAAATATTTCCAGATTTTCCTGCTGTACATAGATTCGAAAACTTTGGAAAAAAACAGTTTTAAAGCGAGGGAAAGACTGAAGTTGATAAGCAGAGAAGAAATAGTTTACCAAGACAGGGTGGAAGCTCTTAGCCCATGTTTTGACAACCACAGGATAGTTACTGTCAGGAGTATTCGATTTCTTAGTCAAGCTGAGAGAGAGTAGAAAAAACATGTATAGAAGAAAAGAATCAAATTTAGCTTAAATGAGTTGGAGGATGGTGGTGAAGGAGTAGCTTCGGAATTGTATTGAGAATAATTAGAAGCAAAACTTTAACCTTGGAAGAATTTAGGACAGCAATACCGCCTTCAAAAATACAAATGGAGGGAAAGAGGATGAAGAAAAGCTAGTGTTCATATTTTTGCAAGCTACCAGAAAGAGTGTAAGGAAGAAGAACCAGTAAGATTGCATTTTCATCAGAGACCAAATTTTTGGTGTCTCGAAGAATAGAATGAAAAGTTAGAATCTCTAGTTTCTCGAATTTGAGGAGGAGAGTAATTTCTGAATGAAGCAACTCTGTGGCGAAAAGCACCAGAATAATGAGAGTTAAGTAAAGGTTTATCACCTTCTGTAGAAAGGAAAGAGGATGGAATTTACACTTCCTAAAGAGAATTCCTGTTATGCAGTCTTCACACTCCAAGATACTACTTCCATCGAAATATTAATCATTTCATGGGAAATCAAATTAGTACTACCGCAAGTTCTACTTGTTACCAGCACAAAAAGTACTAAATGCATTTCTTCTTCAAAGGTATGGAACATTCCTGCGGAAGACTTGAAGAGCGAAAACAGAATTCCAAGGTAAAAAGGTGATCGGATGAACCTAAAGGAGAAAAGAGTTTAAGAAAAATCAGATATCACATGGTCATAACCAAGAGTGTCAGAGATACGGATAGGGAGTTACAACAACTAATCAAAGTGATAGGAGAACTAGGGATAACCATTGGCAGTGGTGGGCATCGAAATCTCTCAAAATGATTATTTCTGAGAAATGAAAAGAAGAAACGATGTGTCCTATTTTGGAGTTAAGGTAACCGAAGGATTTTGGGTAGTCAATAGAATAAGGTGATAAATGGCCTGAATAACTGAATTTAGTTGTAAATTCGAAAAAGGGCTAAATCCATAAAGCAGGAAATTCAAATCATTCCAAATTGGAAACACGAGAGACAGAGCATCATTGCATAGAAATGCTCTACATCTGCCAATGATCGAAAGAAGGGAGCATAATATGGTTTACTATCGGAGCACTAAAGAACCTGAGTTTCGATCAGTAAGAAGTGCTGAGGTCTAGAAGAAGATATTTAATGTTCAACAACATGAAAATTAAATTTAAGACCACGAGTAATGTATAAAATAATGAAAAAAAAGACTGTTCATAAGAGCAAGCCATCGACCAAGTCTTGGCGACAACAGGAGACCACTAACTCTGAGTACATGTGAAGAAGGGTTAGGACGGTATAAGTGCCTAATATACACGATCAACATACTGTAAATTCAAGATTAGGCAAAAGATAACCACTGAGGAGGCTGAATGTGAAAAAGATGAACAAGATGGCAACGGAGTGCAGAGTA
>SEYY01020169.1:120000-122500 GCA_009176605.1 Armadillidium nasatum
ATATATATATATATATATATATATATATATATATATCTCCGGTTGGCTAAGGCCGGAGGCCCACCAAATTCCACCGGAGTTTGAAAAAATCTCTCCTGGTCGATGGAGGCCGACATGTCCAGATATACGGCGTTTGAAAGTATGCAAGTCAAAGAAAGTTGGGAAAATAGACAAAGGGAGTGTGTTCCAGACTTTACCAGTAGAGTACATGTAAGATTGAGCATAGCGGTTAAGTCTGGGGTCCGAGAGTTGGACTGAGAAAGGATAGGACTGTTTAGAAAGGCGTGTCGCAGGAGCTCTTCTCAATGGAGGAGGTATGCGACGAGAGAGTTCAGAAGAGCAGTATTCATTGTAATAGCGATAGTAAAGAGAGAGTGACACAACATTTCGACGGTGAGAAAGAGATTGAAGAGAGTTAGTAAGAACGGATGTCAAAGAAATTGAACGGTAGTTAGAGAGTTGAGAAAGATCCCTCTTCTTTTGCACAGGCTGAATGAGCGCACGTTTCCAGCAAGAAGGGAAGGTTGAAGTAGAGAGACAAAGACGAAATAGTTTACCAAGGTAGGATGCAAGCTCTGAAGCACAGGTTTTTAGAACCACAGGAGGAATACCATTATGACCTTACGCGTTTTTAGTGTTAAGCTCAGATAGAGTAGAATTAACATCCTGAGAGGATATTCTAATTTTAGGCATAAATGAGTTGGAGGGAGCTGAAGGAGGAGGAATAGCTCCGGAATCGTCTAAAGTTGAAATAGAGGCAAAAATTTGAGCAAAGATTTCAGCTTTAGAAGAAAGTAAAACAGCAGTTGTGACGTCGGAAGATAGAAAAGAGGGAAAGAGGAAGAAGCAAAGTTAGAGTGTACATGTTTTGCAATATGCCAGAAAGAGAGAGAAGATTAGGAACCAGAAAGATTATTGCCTTTTCTACGGAGAAAAGAGTTTTTAGTGTTACGGAGGATAGATTTTGAAACTATTCCGGAATGAAAATTAAGTTGCGTGAGTTCCTGGAATTTGAAGAAGACGGTAATCTCTGAAGGCAGCATCCTTGCGGCGGATAGCGCGAGAACAAGCAGGGTTAAATCAAGGTATATATATACATATATATATATATATATATATATATATATATATATATATATATATATATATATATATATATATATATATATATATATATATATATATACAGGATATCAATAAAATGGCTGGTAATCAAAATATCACCACATTATATTTACTTTGCAATAAACCCTTGATTTCTGCACCTATATATGCACAAAAAATTTGTTCTAAAACAATAAAAACATAAGACAATAAAACGGAAGAACAAAAACAAAAGAAACAAAAAGGTCAAAAAAGGAACCAAGTTTCGATTCCCACTTTTTTCTTAAAACTTTTCTCAAATGCAATCGGTTCATTATACTCGAAAGAAAAATTTTATATAAAAAAACTTGTATGATTTATAGGACAAACAATGCGGGTATTTATAACAAAAGCTGCAAGAATTGTGACGAAAAATATTTTGGTGTGAAACACATGATTTTAAAAGATGTATGCATCAACATGGCTATAGTTTAAGAAGTGGGAACCGTAATAAATGAATTGTATCAACATAGAAGGAAAAATGATCATATAACTGATATGAACTCTGCAAAATTAGTAGTTTCTTGCTACAATAGTGAAAATAGAAAGTTGTTGGAATCTTTTATAATTAGAAATACAAATAATTTTAATAGGAGTCCCGGTGAAATAAAAATAGATGATACTTTAAACAATTTATTTAAAAATTGAACAATATTGTAAGGAATATTTAAAAAGAAAAATATGATCTTCTTTCAAACCAACCAAAAATTAATTTCTGAGATAGCTAAATTTAGCCTTTTTTTTTTTTCTTCTATTAGGTCTCTGATTTCCTTTAATAAGATTCCCGCTTGCAGGGATCGAATCTTTGATTCCTTTTTTAACTTTTTCTTTTTCTTGCTTTTAACCATTTTTATCCCCTTTTATTGTCTTTTGTTTTAATTGTTTTAGAACAAATTTTCGGTAAATGGTGGAGAAATTAACGGTTTAATGCAAAAGTATTATATATATATATATATATATATATATATATATATATATATATATATATATATATATATATATATATATATATATATATATATATATATATATATATATATATATATATATATATATATATATATATATATATATATATATATATATATATATATATATATATATATATATATATATATATATATATATATATATATATATATATATATATATATATATATATATATATATATATATATATAATATATATATATATATATATATATATATTGAAAATAAGATTAGAAATTAAAGAATATGGGAGATGTGTGTATGGATGGTCAGGGTACGTATTAAATAAAGGTTCCCTTGGAACAGACCTGTTTAAATATATATATATATATATATATATATATATATATATATATATATATATATA
>SEYY01020169.1:130000-132500 GCA_009176605.1 Armadillidium nasatum
TATATATATATATATATAATATATATTATATATATATATATATATATATATAAAAGTTTAAATTTAATGTAATAATAATAATAAGAATAATAATAATTTAATTAAAAACTATGTTTTTACGAAATGAATAGATTTACTTTAAATATCAGTGATAGGTTACAGATAACTGCCATAAATCCACTGGTTTGTTGAAGAATCATGAGCAGCACAACCACTAAGAGAGGTTTCAAGTTTTGTGGCTTCAACAGATCTTTAAAAGATGCTTTCGAGCTGTTCAATTGTTCAAGGGAAACTCTCATTTCGTTTAATTCCTTCTCTATCCCATCGTAATTCTTTCCTGTTTTGAATAAAATTAGAAATTACAACTGAGATTGTCTATAATTTTTTAACTATATTTAGCAATTATTATTGGGATGCAAGAATATATTTGATAAAATTTAATTAAGAACTAATATATTTAACATGAGAGGAGGGGGGGGGAAGATCGATAATTTATAATTTATACCTCGTACCTCTGTAGAATTTCAGATTTAAGAACTTATATATTTAACATGAGAGGAGGGGGGGGGAAGATCGATAATTTATACCTCGTACCTCTGTAGAATTTCAGATTTAAGAACTTGTATATTTAACATGAGAGGAGGGGGGGGGAAGATCGATAATTTATACCTCGTACCTCTGTAGAATATCAGAGCTTCTTCAGCTTCCTTATCTTTTCCTTTTGATAGTAGGAATAAAGGAGATTCCTTGACGAATAATAATGAAATAGAACAAATGACTGGGAAAATTGAGCAAATAGCTGCAATATAACGAAAGTTATCGAAGACACCTCCCATGGCATAGGTAATAAGGACTCCAGTAAATACAAGTAACTGAAGGAATGTACCTGCAGGAGAATGAAGCTTCATTAGCAAAAAAATAAATAAAAAATACCTAAAAAAACATATAGTAGGTGTCATAATATATTTTTATTTTTTATTTTTATTTATTTTTTTTTAATTTTTTTTTTTTTTTATTATTATTATTATTTTTTTTTTTTTTTACAGATCGTTATTCTTTTTTCTCTAATTTCGATAAATTACTTCATAATTGCTCAAGATATTTTGGTTCCAAGTTTTAAAGCATTATAAATTTTAAACATTTTAATGAAAGATTAGCTAATGTTAGTTTAATTTTTCTTTTAATAATGACGAATTATTTGTAGTAAAATGATGGACTATTTTTCTTTTATTCATATAATTAAAAAATGTGATTTATGTTTCTAATAATAATATAAATAATAATAATAATAATAATAATAATAATAATAATAATAATAATAATAATAATAATAATAATAATAATAATTATAATAATAATGATAATGAAATTAACTAATAATAATAATAATTAACATAATAATAATAATTAAAAAATAGTAATAACAATAATAACAATAATATATGACATTAGACATTGAAAATTAAAAGAAACAAAAAAAAAACTTTTCAAATTGAAATAGAATTGGGTTCTAAAATTTCGATTTTAATTCAGTAGTTTGAGTATTAATAAACTGAGGAGTTATTGAACAATTATTCAGGGATTTAAGAAATTTTTAATATCGAAAGACTCTGCACTTTCTGTCATTAAGTGACTATGTACTAACATTGGAAATTATTTCAGTATAAATGTTTTTTGTATTATATTATATGAATTATCTATATTCAGATTTTTTTGTTATGCATAACAAGTATAATTTAATTATGTATAATTTACAGCTAACACTTATTTTCATTGATAAAGAACTAATATTCGAGTAATTGAACCTAAAAGTATGAGGTAGAAAGAATATTTAACATTGACCCAAAATTTATGGAGCTTGTTGATGCTTTTCAAAAATGGTAAATATAAAAGATTTTCTATATTATTCGACGACAAAATATCTCTTAAAAGACACTTAGGAAATGATAATATGTTAGATTTGTTATAGATCTAAATTCTAGGTGCATTCAATAGCAAGAAAATTTTATACTATTCTTAGCTTACCTTCATAACAAAATTCATATAAAGAGGAACACTTACTTAATATTCCTCTAATATGGGGTGACGAGTATTCCCCTGTAAATGTTGAGACCGTAAGCATAAATATACCAAGGTAAAGTCCGCTGATTACTCTTCCAATAAGCAATACAGTAAAATTTGGTGCAGCAGCTGAAAATAATCATGTTCTTAATTCTTAAAAACTGTTTTTTTTCAATTTCTAGAAATATCATAGCCCTTTCTCTTAGTTAAATTTGATTGAGACTGTAGAACTCTATTTCGTTGGTGAAATAAGATTTGTAATGCAAGATTATTGTATCAGTAAAGTGGCTTATATGAAGCCTCTGATCATTGACGTTTGGCAACAGAAGATTTTTGAGTTGTAGAATAGAAAATAATAATAAAAATAAAAAATAAAGAATAAAAAAAATTATTAAAACTCAAACTATAAAATATGCAGTTTGATATCCTCCAAAAATAG
>SEYY01020169.1:150000-160000 GCA_009176605.1 Armadillidium nasatum
TATATATATATATATATATATATATATATATATATATATATATATATATATCTCTTCTTCAAGACCTAATCTCGTATTCTTAACCAAAACTCAGCTGTCTGATTGGTTGAAGGCACCCAATGGTTTTTGACAATACTGCATTCTTCGAAGATTTATTTAGTAGAATGGAATACATTCTCTAATCTTCTCCTTTCTCTGAAATTAGAATTTTGAGTGTTTAAATGTTCATACCTCCAATGGTTTCCTTCATGTTCTCAATATTCAGAGAATGAATTAGTCTTAAATTTCTCTATTAAAAATGAACCTTGATCAGAAGGTACAGCTCGTAACCCGGATAGACCTTGAGATAAACTTAATATAATATACCATTCCTTAATTTTAATAATACACTCTATACTACTAATTACCACTATACTCGGTATTATTAATCCCCTTCTGCATCTGGGTTACTGAGGCGGTCTTCTTTTTGCTTGTAGAAATGCATCCGCCTTCTGTAAGGAACTCTTTTAGTTTTAAACGGTCACACTTGCTGTGGGGATACTTTGATTTTCTGTAGTATATGATTACTGCTTCAGCAGAAGATCTCTTTTAATATGTGGAGGAAGTATGATCATTGGCAATAAGGCATATTTTCCATAAAATTTCCATTGAACTAAAACTAGTAAACCATGGTGTAACTCTGATTGACGTACGGCTCTTCGTCAGTAGTATGCTGCCTTCAGCAATTACTTATCGATAGCTTTCGATAGAGCAGGGGTTCTCAATCCTTTGAGATCAATGACTCCTTTTTATGCTCTGTCTTTTCCCCAGTATAGCACGCCTCTCCTGAAATTCTTTCACGCCTCCCCAGTGGGGAGCGTCCCCCCGATTGAGAACCCATGCGATAGAGTGTGACCCAAAGTCTTGATTTAAATTTCTCTCTTTCTGTGTCTATCATTCTTTCTGATGGGCATCTCTTTGAGTTCTTTTTTATGTCGACCTATAGCTACTGTTGTAGACTGTCGAAGTTCATTTTTGCTAATTATCAATAAATGTAGAGATATTCCACTACTATTGTGTATCCAAAGCTCATTTTCTCATTATCATTAATGACCTTCTATCTATTTCTCGCTTCGCCTCTTTTAAACTATTTTTTTCCCGAAGACTATCTTTCATCAAGCATTTCAAATTGAAAAACGTACGGCTCAACGATAATTATCGATTACAAAGACTATAAATCGCTAGAAGGCTATCCTCATAGAAATGATTAATTATAATAATTAATATGTTCTAGGAGCGAGTGTTCTTGTAGCGATTATTCTCCAATTTTTTTTTCATACAGTAACATTAATTAATTAAATATTTAATCTTTAATCTTTATTTCTTTTTCAGGTACAAAATTTATTCAAATAAAAATAGGATACTTTCTAAATGAATTAAAACAAAACTGAAAACTTGTTTATTTTAAAATCCTAAAAATTAATTCTTTCGTCAATCCATTGAACATTATCTTCCTCACAGCTACATCTTCTTCCAAAACACGCAACACAATTCTTCTTCACTTTCATAATATCTTTTTTAGTTTTGTACTTGTAATGTTCTTTATCTTTTTCACCAAACAAGCTTCTAAGATGTTGGGTGTCATGAGGGCTCTTCGAAACCTTCTCTTGCCACTTCAGTGCATTCCTTTCAATAGGGGAGGAGTTCGCTCTTCTATGTAGCATGCATCTTATATGATGGATGAGTTCACGCATCAGCTCTCCATGAAATGTTGGTATCATATCAAGTTTTTTTCTCTCTATCTATCTGTTTGTTCGTCTATCTGTCTCTCTCTAATATATATACATATATATGTATATATATATATATATATATATATATATATATATATATATATATATATATATATATATATATATATATATATATATATATATATATATATATATATATATATATATATATATATATATATATATATATATATATATATATATATATATATATATATATATATATATATATATATATATATATATATATATATATATATATATATATTATATATATATATATATATATATATATATATATATATATATATATATATATATATATATATATATATATATATATATATATATATATATATATATATATATATATATATATATATATATATATATATATATATATATATAGATATATCAGATCAGAGAAATTGTTAAGTTCTGTAATAAGGAAAATCGGAATCTTTGAGGTTGTCTTCAATCCATTTGTTGATTTGTTTTACTTGAGATTCATTCAAATGACATTTCCAATCACCAACCTGTATATATATATATATATATATATATATATATATATATATATATTATATATATATATATATATATATATATATATATATATATATATATATATATATTAAAATTTTTAAAAAAAAATATTTGTTAATACTGCAAACCTGAATTATTTACTCTTTTATTTAATTTATTAACAACTAAACTGCAATAATTATAATAATAATAATAATAATAATAATAATAATAATAATAATAATAATAATAATAATAATAATAATAATAATAATAATAATAATAATATATAATAATAATAATAATTATTATAATTATAATAATAATGTTAATAATAATAATAATCATTACAATAATAATAATAATAATGATATAAATAATAATAATAAATATATTATTATTATTATTTTAATCGTTATTATATTTATTATTATTAATATTATTATATTATTATTAATAATATTATTATTATTATTATCATTATTATTATTATTTTTATTGTTATTATTAATTTTATTATTATTTTATTGTCTTTATAATTCGAAGTAGTTGTAGTATTATAATTTTAAATAACTCAAATACCTCATTATTAATACTATATACAGTAGAGAAGCTTGCCTCTTATTCGATGATTTGGAAACCGTTCTTATTTGGCATTATTATTTCCACGATAAAATTATTATTTAAAACAAAAAAATTTAGAAATTAATCTGAAAACGAAGCAGCTTCAATGATTATAACAATAGTACAATCTACATAATAATTAATAAAAACAAGAATGAGAATACCTGTTTATCACGGATATGGAGTGCCAACTTTTATATATATATATATATATATATATATATATATATATATATATATATATATATATATATATATATATATATATATATATATATATATATATATATATATATATATATATATATATATATATATATATATATATATATATATATATATATATATATATATATATATATATATATATATATATATATATATATATATATATATATATATATATATATATATATATATATATATATATATATATATATATATATATATATTATAATATATAATAAATAAGGAAGAATAGAACCTTTTAATAGGGTTTATGCAGAGACTTTAGTTAAGTCATTGCTTAATTACATAAACTTTTGAACCGTATTTCAGCTGAGCAAACTTGAATAAGGTTGCATGATAAGACATTTGGTACTCGTCCACCTTAAATAAGAAAGATGTGACTGTAATGTTCAGAAAATCAGTTTTTGATTAAATAGCGATAGTATAAGTTGGTGGGGGTCATTACGCTGCCAGAGTAAGAGAAAAAAAGTTGGTACAAAGAAAAGCCCTAGACATTACCTTGCCAAAGAGAGTGTTAATAGACATTCTCCGTTAGTAGGCGAGCAGTACCTTTATGAAGAACATTTTTCAGAAAGAGTAAATGGAAAAAAAGTGAAAGAAATGAAAGTGACCATTTAATTGACCCACGAAGCAGTACAGTTTATGGTTGATAGTGAGCTACAGTGATGCCATTTGTGAATATGAAGGACGGATAAAATGAACTGTTGGGCATCTGTGCGAAGGAATTTTCCGGCTCAACCTAAAACTTGGCGAAAATGACTAATGGCAGTGTTTATATATATATATATATATATATATATATATATATATATATATATATATATATATATATATATATATATATATATATATATATATATATATACAGAGATTGATTTGTTCCTCGGGGAACTTATTTTAATAAAAATAATATTGCAAACAATGTAACGACAGGCACACTTTGAGATAACTATCGTTGAAAATGGGCTTAGTTAACCCGAAACGTCAAATTAATTGATCCTGCATCTCTATTAAATAATGACAATATGATTGTTTTGCCATTTAAATAAATAATAACATCTTAAAAATTCTCTACTATGCTTTTCGTTCCATTGTTTTCAATATATATATATATATATATATATATATATATATATATATATATATATATATATATATATATATATATATATATATATATATATATATATATATATATATATATATATATATATATATATATATATATATATATATATATATATATATATATATATATATATATATATATATATATATATATATATATATATATATATATATATATATATATATATATATATATATATATATATATATATATATATATATATATATATATATACCTTCCCATTTCTCATGAATCTGATATCTTTTCGACATTCAATGGCAGAGAAAGTTGATTCATTATTAACTGCAGCATTTGTCTTCATATTCTCAAAGGAAAGATGATTCTCTAATTTGTCAATGTATTCTTCGCTTAATTCTTTTCCAAGGAATTTGGCGACCTTTTTTATCATTCCACGCAAGTTCTGAGAGAAAGTTAAATAATTTAGCAATTTAACTGTTGTTTCTTAAAACTGAGTTAGTTTAATTAGTGTATGTAAATAAATATATAAAGGTAAAAATAAATTTGTAAGTAAAATAAATTTTAAAAAAAAAATTAAATTTTTTTTTTATTTATTGATTTATTTATTTTTCACAAAATTTGCATGTTACTCTTTTCGTGCATCTCACCTTATGAATTCATGTTTCTTAAGGTTATATATATATATATATATATATATATATATATATATATATATATATATTATATATATATATATATATATATATATATATATATATATATATATATATATATATATATATATATATATATATATATTATATATATATATATATATATATATATATATATATATATATATATATATATATATATATATATATATATATATATATATATATATATATATATATATATATATATATATATATATATATATATATATATATATATATATATATATATATATATATATATATATATATATATATATATATATATATATATATATATATTATATTTTATATTTATTATTATTTTTTTTTTTTTTTTTTTTTTTTTTTTATATAATATATATATATATATATATATATATATATATATATATATATATATATATATATATATATATATATATATATATATATATATATATATATATATATATATATATATATATATATATATATATATATATATATATATATATATATATGTATATATATATATATTATATATATATATATATATATATATATATATATATATATAATATATATATATATATATATATATATATATATATATATATATATATATATATATATATATATATATATATATATATATATATATATATATATATATATATATATATATATATATATATATATATATATATATATATATATATATATATATATATATATATATATATATATATATATATATATATATATATATATATATATATATATATATATATATATATATATATATATATATATATATATATATATATATATATATATATATATATATATATATATATATATATATATATATATATATATAATATATATATATATATATATATATATATATATATATATATATATATATATATATATATATATATATATATATATATATATATATATATATATATATATATATATATATAATATATATATATATATAATATATATTATATATATTATATATATATATATATATATACTCCAAGTATACCTGCTTCATGTCTTCAAATCGAATAAAGAAAATGTTATCGTCATGTCTCCTCTCCCAGAATTCCAAGATATGCTTCCAAAAAGGCGAAAAAATTACTGTTCAATAACAATAAAATAATAATTAGAAGTGTTAATTAATTTTATATTTAATTCCGTTTCAAATTTCTGCAGGAATTTTTGCAGAAATTTCACATTTTAATTATAAATTTTAGTATTTTGAAATTGGGAAATTCTCCCAATTCAGAAAAAAAAAAAAAAATAATAATAATAATAATAATAATAATAATAATAATAATAATAATAATAATAATAATAATAATAATAATAATAATAATAATAATAATAATAATAATAATAATAATAATAATAATAACAATAATAATAATAATATGAATTAATTTTATGATAAATGAATTAGTGATGTGTTGTAAATATATTGAAAAAAAAATTTTTTTTGAAGAGAATTTTTTTTATTTAAATATATTTACAACCACTTTCTTTTACCTATAGTACATATAGTGTAAGTCAAAAAGAGACTACTATATATATATATATATATATATATATATATATATATATATATATATATATATATATATATATATATATATATATATATATATATATATATATATATATATATATATATATATATATATATATATATATATATATATAGGGTGGTTAAATTTTAAGGGCCGATGTTGATTTTGAATAAAACACAAATTACTTAGGAATTTATTGTCATTTCTTTTTATTAATATGGTATGGTTCAATTATGTATGGAACAAAATATCGGCCAAATGGCCGCCGCGACCTCGGCGGCACACCTCCATCCGATGGTCCAAATTTTCGATGACGCTGAGGCATAATTGGGGTTCTATGCCGTTAATGTGCCGAATTATCTCATCCTTTAGCTCTTGAATTGTTGCTGGCTTATCGACGTACACCTTTTCTTTCAAATAACCCCAAAGAAAGAAGTCCAACGGTGTCAAATCACATGATCTTGGCGGCCAATTGACATCGCCACCACGTGAAAAAACACGGACATTGAATTTGTCACGCAAAATAGCCATTGTTTCGTTAGCTGTGTGGCAAGTGGCACCGTCCTGTTGAAACCACATATCGTCCACATCCATACCTTCCAATTCGTGCCATAAAAAGTTCGTTATCATCTCACGATAGCGAACACCATTCACAGTAACTGCCTGACCGGCCTCATTTTGGAAAAAATACGGCCCGATGATGCCGCCAGCCCATAAACCACACCAAACAGTCACTCTTTGTGGGTGCATTGGTTTTTCGACAATCACTCTTGGATTAGCATTCGCCCAAATGCGGCAATTCTGCTTATTGACGAATCCACTGAGGTGAAAATGTGCCTCATCACTGAAGATGATTTTCCTCGAAAATTGATCATCCACTGTTGCCATTTCTTGCCACCATTCTGACCATTGACGACGTTTTGTATGGTCAAGAGGCTTTAGTTCTTGAGTCAATTGCACCTTGTAAGCGTTTAAATGCAAGTCTTTATGCATAATGTTCATCAACGACGAGCGTGAGAGGTGCAATTGTTGGGCACGACGACGAGTTGAAGTGGATGGCTCCTCAGCCACACTATCGCGAACAGCAGCAATATTTTCTGCAGTACGAGCTGTACGAGCATGCACTGGTCTTTTCAAATCTCCTACAGACCCGGTTTGCTCAAATTTTTTCACGATTTTTCCGATTGTACGCACATTTGGACGATTAAATTGACCAAAAAAATCACGAAGTGCACGATATGCATTTTGATTTGAACGCCCATTTTCATAATAAGCCTGAATAACTTTAACACGTTGCTCCATTGTGTATCTTTCCATGGTTCAAATTGAGTAAGTCTGAAATTGAAAAAAGTCAAATGAAATGCAGTAAAAAACTTGACGTTTAGGTGTGGTTCACATTCAACATCGGCCCATACAATTTAACCACCCTTTATATATATATATATATATATATATATATATATATATATATATATATATATATATATAATATATATATATATATATATATATATATATATATATATATATATATATATATATATATATATATATATATATATATATATATATATATATATATATATATATATATATATATATATATAATATATATAATATATATATATATATATTAGAAATATTAAAATAATTTAAGAACTTATACAATGCATTTGTAAAAAGTGCTGATGAAGTACGATTTCAAATTCCAGAACACTTTCCACAACACTTTCAAACTTCTTTTCAAAACATACACACTTCCATATCTTTATTAGGGAACCATCCATCTTCCACTGATGTTCTGATTGTACTCTTGTAGTACTTAAATACCATATTGGGTTACCATTACGAAGCATCTTCCTCTTTTGCAACTCAACCTGAAGATTTTCCTAAGGTCCTTAACGTTTCAAACAGAGACACGTAGTCAATTTAATATGCACAGAAAACTTAAGCATAATTTTCATTCCCTAATCAAAATTATTTTAATAGGTTCCGAAAAGGAGGTTTGTCCCACTATAACAATGAGGTAAACCATTTTCTATCAGTTTCTTTAAGGAATTAATGATAATAATAATAATAATAATAATAATAATAATAATAATAATAATAATAATAATAAAAATAATAATAAAAATGGTAATAATAATATTTTACTGCTACTTCTACTATTAAAAATACAGAGAAAGAAATTTTCAGTTTCTGCCAGGACCATACTACAATCAAGTAAGTTTTATTAGCAAGAATAAAAATAATAATAATTAATAATAATAATAATAATAATAATAATAATAATAATAATAATAATAATAATAATAATAGAAATGCACACATTTACACACAAACATCATTGATGAAAAGGTCGAAGAACTCATCAAAGTTGCCAGAATACGCCATGAGTTTCAGATGATGGTAATAGTAGGAAACACAAACGTCTCGTGGATCGCGGCACACGTAAATTATCTGAAAATAAAGTTTACTTCTGAGTAATTTTTTTAAACCCATTATTTGGGTTTTCCTTAGACAAATTATAATTTAAAACCCTTTGATACATTCTATGTTTTTATACAAAATTGAAACAATTGAAATTCTTCAATTTAGAGAGTATTTTTTCTAATGGTTTGGAAAAGGTGTGGGAGGACTTTATTATATTTTGGTCCCTTTCTGTGGGGACAGACCAATGCATCCCTACTATGTATCATACATTTTTAATACTGGTGATTATATATATATATATATATATATATATATATATATATATATATATATATATATATATATATATATATATATATATATATATATATATATTATATATATATGTATATAGAATTACTTCAAGAAATGAGAATTCTGAAGAGTCTAAGAAGGTTTTTCAGAGTATAATATAAAATGAGATATAGAGAGGGGAGGGGTGGAGGGTGATGAATTGAAAATTAAAGTAGGGAGGTAGAGATTAGAATAGGTTAACTCATTTAAGTACCTGGGGTTGATTTTTTTTTTTTGGGGGGGAGATAGTAGTGTGGATGATGAAGTAAGGCATAGGATAAGAGAAGGAGAGAAAGTGCTAGGGGGTTTGAGGGATATTTTTAACAGAGGAAAGCTGTACAGAGAGGTGAATGTGAAAATGTAAGAGGATTGATGTGTACCGGTAGTTATGTATGGTAGTGAGTTCTGGAGGTTGAATGCGAGGTAAAGAAAAGAGGTTGAGGTTTTCAAAATGAAGGGTCTAAGAGTGGTTGTGTGGTTTAATTAAGTAGAAGGGAAAGAGTCAGGAACTTTAGAATTAAGGAGATACGTAGTTAGAGAAGGAGTTTGATTGGTAGAGCTGAACAGAACATGCTGAGGTGATTTGGAGATGTTTGTAGGATAAATGAGGAAAGATTGGCAGAAAAGGTATTCGTTTCAGAAACAGTGGGTCCGAGTGGATGACCAAGCATCTTGTTACAT
>SEYY01020169.1:177500-187101 GCA_009176605.1 Armadillidium nasatum
TTAAATTGGAAAATTTCTTCTATTGAAGAAAATTTGGAAGAAAATATAAGTCACAAAACTGACTCACTGCTGAAATTTCTTCATTGGAAGAAATTTTGATTCTCTGTGTACTCTTCTTCGTTCACCACTAATTTCTTTTACGTTTGCATTATATAATGCGATAATGTCATTCTTGTGTTAATTAAAAGTTCTTTATTAAACTTTCAAAATTGTTAGTTTAAATTTAAAAGCATTTTCATTTTAAAATGATCCAGTTATGAAAAACACTAATTTTAAGTGAATTAAAAAAACAAAATTTAAAAGAACGGATTTCATTTGCTATTCAAATAATAATGATAATAAATAATAAATAATAATAATAATAATAATAATAATAATAATAATAATAATAATAATAATAATAATAATAATAATAATAAATTTTAATAATTTATATTAAAGTTAAACCCCCGTAATGTGCGTTGATTTCTTCCAATGTTTTTCCCTTTGTTTCGTAAACACATGAAATAACAAAAATTAAATTTAGGACACAAAATCCAGCGAAGATCCAAATTACACCGTACGTGTGAACTACTTCCTGAAAGGGAAAAAAATGGGGTTTTAGAGGCCTCCTTTTTTATATCATACTAAAATAATTAACATTTATTTAATTGTATTTAATAATTTTGTATTTAAAATAAGGAAGCTAGAAGGCAGCAAGAATATATATATATATATATATATATATATATATATATATATATATATATATATATATATATATATATATATATATATATAATATATATATATATATATAATTTAAGAAGTATCAATTCTAAAGCCGACATGTTTCGATACACTACGTTTGAAAAAGTATGCAAGTGAAAGGAAGTTGGAACGATAAATAAAGATGATGTTTCCCAAACATCACCAGCAAAGTACATGAAATATTGAGCATAGTTGTGAAGTCCGGAGTTAAGGGTAAGACGGAGAAAGGTTAAGACTGAGTAGAAAGGTGTGTTACACGAGCCTTTCTCAATGGAGGAGGTTTGCGACTAGAGAGTTCAGAAGTGCTTTGTTAGTGTTAATAACGATAGTATAAAGGGAGAGACGAGGTATAGGAATTGAATGATGATAAAGGTCATTAATAAAAGAGAGATGGTCATCAATGAAAAGAAAAGATTTGAGGATAGTTAAAAACCCTGAGAAAAATTCTTTTCTACATTTAAAAGATGAACTGAGACCGTCCGCAATTGCTATCACAGAAAGACCGGAAAAGAAATTTAATGGAATTGTAGATAACGGAAGCGAGAAATTTAGAAATCAAAGCATTATATCAAATTCTATCAAAAGCTTGATAAAATTTTATAAACAAAAGATTTACAAGAATGCCGAAGAGGAGAAAACGTAGAATCAGAGTGAAAAGAAAGATCACAATAGAGTGGTCCTGACGGAAAGAACTGACGATCACAGATAAGATAAAGCAACTGAGATGGCTTCAAATCTTCTTGTTAAGAAACGATTCGTAAACGCTGGAAAGAGTAGGACGATAGTTAGAGGGTTGAGAGTGGTTCCCACCTTTCGTCATAGGCTGAGTAAACGCAAATTACCAGGAGGAATTAAAGGAAGAAGTAGAAAGACAGAGGCGAATTGGTTTACCAAGATAAAGTGTACGCTTTATATATATATATATATATATATATATATATATATATATATATATATATATATATATATATATATATATATATATATATATATATATATATATATATATATATAAGTGAAAACTGAGAAACCTTTTTAACCTGTAAAGGAGAAAATACTAAGGTAACAATAAAGGCAAAAGTCCAGTTGCTAAATGAAGAGATGCTTCCAGCTATTTCTTTTACTTCGGGAGAGAACAATTCTCCTACAAGAGTAATAATAATAATAATAATAATAATAATAATAATAATAATAATAATAATAATAATATAATAATAATTTTATAAAAATTTATTAATAATTAAAATAATTAATATTAATAATATATAAATTATAATATATATATATATATATATATATATATATATATATATATATATATATATATATATATATATATATATATATATATATATATATATATATATACCTAGTATCTAACTACTAACCCATCATAAGCCAAGGTATTGGTCCATATCCGTAAGAAAAACCTGTAATAAATACAATACAGGACACCATTGGAAACCCACGTTATAGTACTGGCAATTTCTGGATTATTTTCTTTGTAGTAGAAAAAAATACCAAACGTAACTGAAAAACACATATATATATATATATATATATATATATATATATATATATATATATATATATATATATATATATATATATATATATATATATATATATATATATATATATATATATATATATATATATATATATATATATATATATATATATATATATATATATATATATATATATATATATATATATATATGACAAACCGGGGCTGGAATTTTGCCGGGACCGGGGTCAGCCTAATGTGGCAGAGGCCCGGGTTCTGGCCGGGATTACCTAAAATTTGTAAAGAGATCAAAAGCGCTGAAATTTTTGGTTAAAAAAAATTAGATAGAAATTTATTTGAGGTTTATTTAATTATAAGGAAGGAGTAGAATAGCTAACATTCACTTAAATTAATGATTATATGCATTTTCTCCGAAAAAAAGTTCAGAAAATTACGGATTTTGTATAATAAAAGTTTAAAAAAGTACAAAAATTAAAAAAAATTTTTTTTGGGGATACACATTAGTGATTCAACTGGTTTACCTAATTAAGACCCTAAAGTAAAGTTTCAAAAAATGTAAGATATAAAATTATCAATATAACCTGTATATATACATATTATTGTTATTTTATTGCAATGTATCAAACTTGTATCATTTAGATACATTATTTCAAAATTATTATTTTGTTTATACAGTACTTTCAGTCAATATGGCTAAAAGATCAGCTTCTGCAGTATGGGTGTACTTTACAAAGTTTCAGGATAGGCTCGAAATAACTAAATGTAACATCTGCAATCAGGAAATTAAAAGATCTCAGGGTGCCCATAGGAAAAATTTTTTATCCAAATTACGTATTTTCTTTGTTCGGTTCAGAGGCAAAAATATTTTATTTTCTTTCGAAATTTGCACGTATTGACACCTATTTATTTGCCAAGTGCGATAATAATAATAATAATAATAATAATAATAATAATAATAATAATAATAATAATAATAATAATAATAATAATAATAATAATAATAATAATAATAATAATAATAATAATATAATATAATAATAATAATAATAATAATAATAATAATAATAATAATATATAAATAATAATAATAATAATAATAATAATAATAATAATAATAATAATAATAATAATAATAATAATAATAATAATAATAATATAATTAATAATAATAATATATAATATAATATATATATATATATATATATAATATAATATATATATATATATATATATATATATATATATAATATATATATAATATATATATATATATATATATATATATATATATATATATATATATATATATATATATATATATATATATATATATATATATATATATATATATATATATATATATATATATATATATATATATATATATATATATATTATATATATATATATATATATATATATATATATATATATATATATATATTATATAATATATATATATATATATATATATATATATATATATATATATATATATATATATATATATATATATATATATATATATATATATATATATATATATATATATATATATATATATATATATATATATATATATATATATATATATATATATATATATATATATATACTATCAGAAAAGGAGCTTTCAAAAGAAACAGCAGAAAAGAAAAGTAAATGTTAAAAAAAGAAAAAATCTTAATTTCTTATATTTTGTTTAGAAATTTTTATTTTATTATTTGACTGATTGAGCTGAAATTTTCAGGGGATATGCGTTTTTTGCCCGAAGTTCTGAGTTGATTTCGAACACTTTTCTGAATCTATAACGGTTTGAAAATTATTTGGACCCAAAGTTGAAATAAAAATGAATAGCGAGGTCAAACTACTGGTCCACATAAGCTAAAACTTTAACTGAATTATCTTAGCTCCAATTTTTTGCATTAGTTGGAACAGATTTTTGATATCACGTCTAGAAAAAAAGTTATAAGCACTTGGAAAAAAATTGCATAAATCTTACAGTTTCGGAGAAAAAAATTGTATTAAATAAACGCTACCTACTATTTTTTTTTTATTTTGGATATTGTTTAGAGGAGGAACAGGGCAACAACTTTTATTAGTGCATTATTAAATGTCATTTGTTTGAAACGAGATATAGCCTCTCAAACTTTGGGAATTTTTGAAATTTGGTCAAAAATGGACTTTTTTTTTTGAGAGGTTCTATCTCAAAACCAACGAATCGCATCGAATAACATAGAGAAAAATTTGTAGCCCCATCCTTCCTCTATATACCCACCAAAAATAAGAAATGTTATAGTTGTAGTTTGTAAAAAAAAAAAAAAAAAAAAAAAAAATCCGAAAAAGCGGATTTTAAAAGGAAAATTTTTTTTTCGATAGATTGTCAGTTATGGGCTTATAACATTTTTTTAGAAATCTGGGAAAAAAAGTCTGTTAGAAGCTTTTGTAGAACATAGAACTTTGAATATACAATCAAAGTTTCAGATCATTCCAAAATGTGGTTTGGCTCCGTCATTCATTTGAAAGAGAGTCAAATTTCCAAAAAAAAAATTAAAAATTAAAAAAAATAAATTTTTTTTTAACAGTTATAGACTCAGAAAAACGCTAGAATTGGACTCTTTTACAGGGAAAAAAGCTACATACAGTGAAAATTTCAGGAGAATCAGTTGAAAATTAATTTTTTTTGAAACTGAATTCCCTTAAGTAAAATTTGCCTTTTCACCCCAGGCAGGAAAACACCGGTTTTCCATGATTTTTAGCCGGGGCTAGGGCTAGGGCTAGGGCTAGGGCTAGGGCCGGGGCCCATGTCGGTTCCTATATATATATTATATATATATATATATATATATATATATATATATATATATATATATATATATATATATATAATATATATATATATATATATATATAAATACGAGCTTCTTGAAAGCTAGATGTTCTGAAGATCTTTACGAATTTCTCACCTCTCAAAATGCTGGTTCTGTATAAGGGTGTCGTTCGCCCATGTTTTGAGGGTATCGTATCGCGTATTTGTTGTGTTTACACTCATATTGCATCTCTTAAAAAGGTGTTCTTGGGCTTTTCGTATATTTCTTAAATTTAAAAATAAAAAAGTATATATTTACATATATTTATCGCATATCTGGAGAATCCATTTATACTGTGCTCTTTGATAAGATAGAATTTAGAGCTTTTCGTCTTGTTAGATCTCCTACTCTTACTAATTCTATTCAAACTCTTTCAAGCAGACGTACTGTTACATCACTCTCCTTATACTATGGCTACTACAATGAGCAAACGCTTCTTTGAACTCTCTATTTGTATACTTCCTCTCTTGAAGAGAGTCAGGGCAACTCGTCTTCTCTCACAATCTTATTCTTGTCTAACTCTCTTACCGCAGATGTAACTTCTATGCTCATTCTAACAATGGCTTTACTAGAAAAGTTTTTAGATTTTCCAACTTTTTCCTTTTCCCTTGCACACTTTCAAACTCTGCGTATCAGAGTACGTTGGACTGTAATTTGAACAGGTTTATTTGATTTCCCCCCAACTTCAGTGCAATTTAGTAGGATATCTAACTATGCCCACTGATAGGTAACGTAAAAAATATGTAATAAATAAAACAAAATAACTTTTAGAACCTTAATCGCAAATATGATAAATTATAATTTTCAGTTTCAAATCTTACCGAGAGAAATGGACATGGTTAGAGCTGATAACGTTAGCAAAAACTTTCTTCCAACTTTATCAATAGAGAAAGCTCCGGCTACTGCTGATGAAAGTAGAATGAGTGATATTATAATGCTGCTGGAACCTTCTGATAATGAAGAGCCGATTTCCTGGAAAAGTATAATATATATATATATATATATATATATATATATATATATATATATATATATATATATATATATATATATATATATATATATATATATATATATATATATATATATATATATATATATATATATATATATATATATATATATATATATATATATATATATATATATATATATATATATATATATATATATTATATATATATATATATATATATATATATATATATATATATATATAATATATATATATATATATATATTATATATATATATATATATATATATATATATATATATATATATATATATATATATATATATATTATATATATATTATATATATATATATATATATATATATATATATATATATATTATATATATATATATATATATATATATATATATATATATATATATATATATATATATATATATATATATATATATATTAGATGAATTCCCCTGGGCATATGGAATGTTGGGTTAAGGTGGAATATTACACTCTTGTGTCCAGTTGCTTGTCCTTTTTGCTCTTCACTGACAAATAAAATTTTTCCAACTCTCGATCTTACTCATAGAATTCAATGTTTTTAAACATATTTAGCAATCACTTAACCTCTCTTCCTTTACTTTTGGCACATTCTTTTATTTAGACACATGTACACTTTTCTTCCATTGTGAATTTGGAGATTCTGGAAAATCATGAAGGTTGGTAGGTGCTGAGATCTTGGCAACAAAAGATTGCAGCTTATATACACTCTTTCTTTAACGTTGTTTGGCATTTAGATGCCTTGCTGATAAAGTTGATGCTCTTAAGAACCTTTCTTTTACTCTGATAGAGTCTTTTTTTTCGAATTTTTGAAAAATTCGTTGTCTTTATTTCTAAACTATGTTGAATGTCACTTCTCTTCTTCCTGATATCGCCTTTTATCTTACTGAAATTCAGCAGGAGCATAAGCATTCTTACAGCAAATCATTTATTTTCCATCTAAGTATCTCTACTTTCAATATTCATACAATGGCGGATGATTTTGTATATGTTCGCAGAAAGGCTCTCTGTACTTGTGCAAATAGTCTGAAAAAAGGCTTCTGAATTTTCTACCTTTTTGATTTTAGTCTGCCAGCATTTTACTAATAAATATATCTGTTGAGCTTATTTATCCTCTAACTTGACCGATTACTAATTTTAAACTACGTTGCTTCAAATTGTAGTGCATTATCTTGTTTTCACATTTCTCTTCTGTAATTTGTGGAGACATTCACTTCAGAAACTTCCATCCTCTTCCAATTCCTGAAACTCATTCTATTTAAAGTTTATCCTAGAGTTCTATTGTTTGCAACACCAAAAATTCCTTTCCCAGTGTAAAATACAGTAATTTTTCTGTTATATCATCTTTTTTGCCCTCTTTCCAGCATTTTGCTACATATGTCATGAAGATGCAGTTACTGCTCCCTGAAATTTAAATTTGAAAAGCGTACGACCATGTTCGAATTTCTTATTTATTTTCAAAATTTCCTTACGAGTTTTTCAACTTCTCTTGATAAACTTTTCCGTCTTTGCTCATCAACTTTGAACTTCTAACAGAAGTATGTGGGTTCAATTAACTTTTCACGAAATAAGGAATCACCTTAACCATTTATCTACCCTCCTGCTTCTGTATTCTTCTTTTCTTCCAAAGTGTCTAATTCTATCCTTAAAGAGGAAAATCCGTTAACACCTAATTTCATCCATACTTTTCTTAAAAAAAAAAAAAAAAAATTATTCACAAGAAAAAAAGCCACAACAGATTTTAAAATGGAATTTAAAGTTTTCTTTGGAAAGCAGTTAAATGAATATTGAATTTGAGGTAGTTAAATATAATACCAATGCAATTTCAATTATCGTAGTCTTTGGAATATTTTGATAGTATAGATTTAATTTTCAGCACTCTAATATTAGCAATGAAAATACAAGAGTTAAAGCTTTAGAACAATGACTCAAAAGCTTCGATTCTTTGTACTCTCATTCATCCATCTATAACTATTATATATTAAATAGGAAATATTAGGTAAGTTGTACGTATAATTGTTCATAATCATTAATTAATTTTAAAAATATTTGGATTATCTTACTGTATTTTATCAAGTGATAAAACAGGTGAATTTGTTATTATGAATTACTTTTCCATTATTTAATAATAAGTATTTTATTAAAAATTGTTTAAATAAACTTGAACCAGTGAAGTAAATTACGTAACCCAGACAGTTTAGAAAGCATCCATTTACTGGTAAGAAATCATTTTTTAGGTTTTAAAAAATTCTCAGTAATCTTGATCCGAAGTTGCATTTCATTTAATATGCAAATAAGAAGAAATTCGTCGCTCCTATCGAATGAATGGAATAGAAAAATAGAGGAAGGAGTTCTGTGAAAGAATTAATGTATTCGCTAACGTTAAAAAGAGTTTAAATCATCAAGAATGTGTGGTATATAAACAGAAGGATTAAAAAAAGGGTGATGATGATGCAGGTGATTGGTAGTTGAGTTTAATTCTATCTAAAATAAGAGATGAGAGGATACGAGGTGGCTTAAGATTAGTTATACTCTAGTTTCGTAAGGGTGACAAAGGGGATTGTTTTAGATTTTTAAATGAATCTCTTTTCTAAGTGCGAAAAAAATATATGAATCAAAGTTTAATTAATATAGAAAAATAGCAGAATTACTGTAAGACATATAATTGGGAGACGTGGAAGAGGAAAAACGTTTCAGATAAAGGATACGAAAGACGTATGAGACATTTGCTAGTAGAATTAGGGAATTGTGAGAGAGAGGAAATGGTAAACCCAAATGAAGTAGAATCGGAGAAGTAAAATAGCTAAGGAGAAGAAGGTCTGATAGGAAAATGAGTGAAATAGAAAAAAATAGTCCACAGATCACATATTCAAATATTGCAATTAATTGCATGAATGGACCATCCGAATGCAGGTAGCAGACTGGACACACAAACCAATAACGCCACCTGTCTGTAATATGGTAAAAGATTCTGAGGATATATATATATATATATATATATATATATATATATATATATATATATATATATATATATATATATATATATATATATATATATATATATAATCACATACGGAATGGCACAAATGATTTACCTTAAAAATGATATTGAAATTAAATGTAACAGCGCCGATTCCTGAAAACTGTTGGAAGAACATCAAACTCAAAGAGACGAAGAAAGGTTTTAATATATAACTTTGGGTCATGTGACTTAAACCAATCTTCTTTTTACTTTCCTTCAGAGATTCTTTCATTGCTTGAAGTTCACCTTCTATGCCTACGAAATCTTTTCCTATATATAAAGAGGAAGGAAAATTTTAGAATTTTTTTTTAATGGGAATCTGTTTGAAACTTGTAATATAAGCCTGCTAATAAGTCCGCTGTATGATTTTTTTCCTAATTAACATATGATTA
>SEYY01020170.1:0-7500 GCA_009176605.1 Armadillidium nasatum
TAGACGGCCACCGTTCACCTTTAAATCTATTAACAGTGGTGTTCCTCAGGGTTCTGTCCTATCCCAACACTTTTTCTACTTTTCATTAATGACCTTCTCTCTCACCTCATCTCCTATCCACTCCTATGCTGATGACTCCACCCTTCATTATTCTTTCCAGTTTGAAAAACGTCCCACCCAACAACAGTTGATAGACTCGAGAAGGGTAGCCTTGGAGCAACTAACCTCTGATCTTTCTCGTATTTCAAATTGGGGCAGAGAAAACATGGTTGTTTTCAATGCCTCAAAAACTCAATTCCTCCATCTCTCACTCGACACAATCTTCCACACAACTATGATATCTTCTTCGAAAAACACAACTCAAGCCTTCATCTGTCCTTAATATTCTTGGTGTTTCTTTTTCTCGTGATCTTTCTTGGAAAGATCACATTACCTTCTCTTTCTAAACAAGCTTCTAAGAGGTTGGGTGTTCTGAGGCGCCTTCAGATATTTCTTCACGCCACCCCAGTTGCTTGCTCTGTATAGGGGTGTTGTTCGCCCCTGTATGGAGTATGCTTCGCACATCTGGGGTGGTTCCACACATACAGCTCTCCTAGAGAAGGTGGAGTCTAGGCATTTCGTCTTATCAACTTTCCTGCTCTTACTAACTCTCTTCAATCTCTTTCTGCCCGTCGAATTGTTGCGTCACTCTCTCTTTACTATCGCTATTACAATGGACACTGCTCTTCTGAACTCTCTCGTCGCATACCTCCTCCATTGAGAAGAGCTCGTGCGACACGCCTTTCTACACATTCTCATCCTTTCTCTGTCCAACTCTCCGACCCAGACTTAACCGCTATGCTCAATCTTACATGTACTCTACTGGTAAAGTCTGGAACACACTCCTTCATCTATTTTCCCAACTTCCTATGACTTGCATACTTCAAACGCGTGTATCTGGACATGTCGGCCACCATTTGACCATGATAATAGATCTTTCCCAACTCCGGTGGAATTTGGTAGGCCTCTGGCCTTTGCCCACCGGAGGAAACATAAATATAAATATATAATATATATAATATATATATATATATATATATATATATATATATATATATATATATATATATATATATTATATATATATATATATATATATATATATATATATATATATATATATATATATATATTATATATATATATATATATATATATATATTATATATATATATATATATATATATATATATATATATATATATATATATATATATATATATATATATATATATATATATATATATAATATATATATATATATATATATATATATATTGAAAGGGTGCTCGCACCTTACAGGGAATCAGATTACGAATCATTTCTCCCTAAGTTGTCCAAAAGGTTTCTAGTGAGATGATTTGGGGCTAATCCTCGAGTATTACACTCTCAGGTAAGGCATTTGTCCTTTCTAGATTCTAAGCTCTCTCCCAATTTTCTTAAAAATATATTTTTGTTAAGCAATGAAAAGACAGGGCTTGATTGTTAGCCCTGTCATCCTGAATATATATATATATATATATATATATATATATATATATATATATATATATATATATATATATATATATATATATATATATATATATATATATATATATATATATATATATATATATATATATATATATATATATATATATATATATATATATATATATATATATAATATATATATATATATATATATATATATATATATATATATATATATATATATATATATATATATATATATATATATATATATATATATATATATATATATATATATATATATATATATATATATATATATATATATATAATATCAATATAACAATAAGGAAAAATATTCAAATCTTTGTAGTTCATGTTTACAGTATTTGAATGTATACTTTCTTCTTCATTGGAATTTCCTTTACACTTTTTCAAGTACGATCATTGTTACATATATATATATATATATATATATATATATATATATATATATATATATATATATATATATATATATATATATATATATATATATATATATATATATATATATATATATATATATATATATATATGGGTGTGAGTAGTAAGTCGTGCACTTTTGAGGGTCAAAATGGCATGTCTGCCTTTGATTTGCAATTGGAAATCTAGCTCGATCAGTCCGACCTCACGCTCTTTCGTGAGGACATTTTCTGCAATGTTGCAAGCCCAGGCTCCTTCCTCACCCCTTTTTGGTGTTAGAGACCACACCCCGAAGGACGGTGGCGTCGCCACAGCACCCCATTATTTCTCATGTTCTTTCCTGACCCTGTTTTGGTGGTTCAACCCCACCCGGTCAACTGTTATGGGTATGGTGTTATAGAATGATACTGCATTAATGAAAAATAGTATCAAATAAGTTGGAAAGTTTATAATTGATTTATTTTATTATATGTAATTGTAAATTATGAATGAACGAAGAGTGATGGACTGGAACTTAAAACAGAGAAGGTGTGAGTTCTTGAAGCGACTGAAGGACTGGATATGTGAAAATGCAAATGTTGGGGAGTTCGAAAGTAAAGGCACAGGGATCTTTGAACGTAAAACGGAAGGATTTGCTAAACGAAAAAGGTTCGGGTACGTGAAAGTGAAAAAGTTGAGATGTAAAAAAGGGAAGGTAAGGGAATCTTAAAATGAAAAAATGTAATGTAGAGTTCGTTAAAATGAAAAGGTTTGTTGTGTATAATGGTTGAGGTTTTGAATCTGAAAAAGTATAGTAAGGTATGTATGTTTGTTTGTGTTTGTGTGTGTATGTGTGTGTGTGAGTCAGTTTATGGATGTGCGTGTATGTGGAGTATGAGTGAGCCCTTATATGCCTTACATGTTATAATTTTTTACTGTATAAAATCAGGTTAAAAACGTTAAAAAAAATTTAAAAACTTACAAAATAAAAGTGAAAAACAATAAAATTCGAAAAGTTTTTTACAAAAAATAAATAAACAAAATGAAACTATAAAATAAAAAAATTAAAAACAAAATAAAAATTAAATTAAAAAGAAAAAAGAAAAACTAATAAAGAAATTGCTGAACAAAATTAAAAATTAAATTAAAAAGAAAAAAGAAAAACTATAAAAAAAAATTGCAGAAAGAAATAATTGAAATTAAATAAAAATAAAAAGGAAAAAAAATAAAGAAAATAAGCAAATATTTTGTTTGGAAGATGAAAGAAAAGTTTCAGATTTAAAGAAGATGGGATTGAAATTATTTGAAAGAGTATCATGGTGTCTAATGTTTATGATGCGCACTTTTGTGTGTGTGCATGTTTGTACGCGCGTTTATGTGTGATTGTGTGTGTGTATGTATGATAGTGTGTCGAAGTGTATGTGTGTGTATGATTATATATGTATCTGAGAATATATATGTGAATGTGAGTGTATATATGTATATATAAATGTATTTGAATGTGTGTGTCTGTGCATATGAGATGTATGTATGTATATGTATGCGTGTAATTTAATGTATTATGTTAAAAAAATAAGAAAATATGAGTAGAAAAGTAAAATAATAAATTATTTTAGTTTTAGCTTTGTGAAGAAAATGGGTGTTAGTTTAGAATATATTAAATAATAAGGAATAATAATAATAATATATGCATTGTGAAATAAAACGTAAATGCAAAGAATGAAAGGTGGTTTAAAACTAGAGCTGGGGAGCTGATGAAATTTATTTTAACTCCGGCTCTAGCTCCAGAGCCACTGTCAGATGTAGCTTCGGCTCCGCCTTTGGTTTAAAGATTTTCCTAATTCTTATTCAGTTGTATTTAGGTTTTACCACCACCCAGGAACATCAGCCCAAATGGAGTTCCGTTGCAGTGGGACTCAAAACTTCATTCTTTTATAATAGTTTTGAGCTGGGCACAACTTTACTCGTACAATACAAGGTCTTTTTTTTAAAAAAAAATCAATACAATCAAATTTATAAATCTAAATGTATTCTCATAAAAAAAATACACTAAATTTAAATTTTTTTTCAAAATGAATTTGTTTTAAGAAACAGTATGGCTTCAATTAGATCCTCTTTCATTGAGGCTCGTAAGTCTGACCGAATTATTCGAAGGGCTGAAAATAGGCGTTCCACACTAACTTGTGTTGTTGGCATTGAAGTTACTGTATAAGCAACACTCTGAATTATCTTTGAGTGATGTGGAATTGCCTTTAAGTCATATAGCTTTGATGATCTATTAATTTTCTCCATAACAGACAAAGCACGAGATATATCAAGCTTAAAATTAGCAATAGGAGATCCTCGTTTACTATCTATTTTTCTTCAGCCCGACGGCGATTGACTTTCAGATCAAGGAACTCTCCATCCTCAAAATATAAAGAGGATGATGAAGTTGAAGATTCGTTTACATTAAGTTCATTAACTACATTAAGTGCTTGGCATTTTTCACTTCCTTCTTTTTGAGTTGATGATTGTTTTGAAGTATTACATTGCTCCATTCGAATTGCTATTTTAATTAATGCTATCTTTCCTCTACTGAGCGATCATCTTGGATCATCTGCAGTCTTATTCCCTTCTCTCAGATCATCAGTATGACTTTCAATGCTCGAGGTCAACTGGTGACATACTTTCTTTTCTCACTCATTTATGGTTTTCAGCCCTTAGGGATTATGAAGAGTCTTGTGAGGTGGCTCTTGACAAATCCAAGACTTTTAACCGGGTATGGTATGCGTCACTACTCTTTAAGGTCCTTTTATATGGGTTTTCTACTTCTTGTTGCTTACTTATGTCTAATTTTCTCTCAGATTCTTAAATATCAGCACTTGTCGATGGAGCGCCTCTTCTTCCTTTCTTGTCAGTTGTGGTATTCTTCAGTGTTTTGTTTTATCTATAACTTTATTCCTACTTTTCCTTAACAATTTTCTCAACTGCACTTCTAACTTTGTTCACTCTTACGCCGATGACTCAACTCTCCATTCTTCTACTCATTTCAAATCTGTTTTCTCTTTTGCTTTCAAGGTTGCTTTTCATTTTCAGCTTTCCGATCCTACTCTACCAGCACTTACTGGTGGCGTTATAGCAACCTTGTGAAATTTAACCCTTTTAAAGTTCAACTTCTTCACATCTTCCTCTCTATGACACCTCCTAACTTTCATATCTCTTTCGACGTCTATCTCGTCTCACTTGTAAATAACAAATATTCTTAATCTAAATGTAAAACATAAACTATCTTGGAAATCACACATCACAATAATTTTAAAGTCTGCCTCTAAGAAGCTCTGAATACTATTCTGGTTGTGAGAATTTTCTCTTCTGAATAGTTACTCCGTTTATTTAAGAGTCTTATTCACCTTTGTATGGAGTACTGTTCTCGAATTTTGGATAGGAGTGAGTCAAAGGCTAAAAATCTAATAAACTCTCCCCTACTTTCAAATTCTTTGGACCCTCTATCCCTGCTACGCAACGTTGGCGTACAATCTCTTTTCTATAGGTACTCAAGGGAATTGACTTCTGCCATTCCACAACCATTGTACCTCCCTCGTAACACAAAGGAAGTCCTCGTATTTTATGTAAATACCAGATACCCCACATATGCTCGTTGTAATGCCTCGTTCTTTCCAGTCACCTCTGCTCTGTGGAATTTTATTCCATCGTCTGTTTTTAATCCTGCATTTAATCTAGCTCTATTCTAGGCTTCAGTCTGTGCCCCACCTGACAAATTTGTATTAGTTTCGGGTATGGGTTGGGTTTCTTTTTTTCTTGAAAAGGGCTCTGCCCGTAAGAGGTTGTAAAATAATACTTGAAGGTGTTGGTTCGATCCCTCACACAGATTCTAGATAAACTACCTAGAAACTTCCCATCCTTGAATAGGGCAATGCCCATGAGATGCCAACTTTTCAGTATATATATATATATATATATATATATATATATATATATATATATATATATATATATATATATATATATATATATATATATATATAATATATATGCAAAAATTGTTCTAATGAATTGTTGGGACAAGTGGCAAAAATGTCACAAACAAATCGATGAAGCGACTTTATTATATTTAACACGTCTTTTTTCTATTGAAAATTTTCAGTTACATTTTGGCACTTGCCCCATCGATTCGTTAGGACAATATATATATATATATATATATATATATATATATATATATAATATATATATATATATATATATATATATATATATATATATATATATATATATATATATATATATATATATATATATATACTTGTGTGTATGTGTATGCTTATGTATGCGTTGTGTTTATTATGTATATAAATGCCGATGCAACCACAAAAATTTTCCTATGTCATTCACCGTTGAAACGAATCTTAAAATATTTTACCCTAAAAAAAAAAAAAAAAAAAAAAAAAATTAAGCTCTGACGAAAAATGTAGCCAACATCCCACAAGGACAAGGCAAGGTTGTTTCGCATTTTTCTTGTGCTTATTGATTAATATCTTTGAGCGACATTGAGTACTGAGCTTACTAATAAAGAACTATTATAATCTTGTCTTTGTAAATACGAGACTTTTCATTGGTTCTTCTTTGGTCCACTTCCTATGGCGACTTTGAATCCTTTAATAACGACACTGTTTTTTTTCGGACTTTTCTGAAAAGTACCATTATATAATATATATATATATATATATATATATATATATATATATATATATATATATATATATATATATATATATATATATATATATATATATATATATATATATATATATATATATATATATATATATATATATATTTATATATATATATATATATATATATATATATATATATATATATATATATATATATATATATATATATATATATATATATATATATATATATATATATATATATATATATATATATATATATATATATATATATATATATATAGTTGCCACAGCCAACGGTAAGAGTTCTTTTTGAGGTGGGAGTGTAAACTAATAAAGGTGCTAAAAGCTAAAAATAACATTAACATTAACATGCCCACCTATCGCATATTTCGCAGATGAACACCTACAGGTGAGATTAAACGCAGTAGTTAAACAATGGAGATGGAAAAGAATTCAACTGAATAAATAAAATAAAAAAAAAAACTACTACAATGAACAAGTCTTGATTTTTCAATGTCCACATAAAATTTATGTGCAGACATGTTTACCTTATGCAACAAGGACGTCATAAAAGTGTGACATACAAGAGAACAGTTCCTTCGGTCTCTTGGCACTGTAGTACCTATAAAAAAGAGACTAAGTACCTACGTTGCGTCTCTAAGGTGAAAGATCAATTGAATTGAAAAGTACGGAATAGTTTACAAGCCATTTGAATATTTACGAGACACCATCCGACCACAAGTTCCCCAAATATGGGAGCAGTACTCTGTCCAAGAATAAATAAGACCCTTTTACAGTTGGAATAGCTGAGAAGAGTAAAAACTACCTCTAGCATGTT
>SEYY01020170.1:10000-12500 GCA_009176605.1 Armadillidium nasatum
TTTATAATTAACGTTTCAAACTATAGACTCACTAATTAAAATATTTTAAATCCTCTTATTTTTAGGCACGTTCAAATTTTACAAGCGACAATTAATGGAACTACAATATTAAATTTAATTAAGACATTTCAAATATTTATCGTCATCACTTCTCACACTTAAGTCACAAACAGCATAAAAATTGAACGGAGATAAAAGAAATATATGAATAAAACTTCTTTCAAAATGTTTCATGCGCTATAAAGGAAGGTTTGCATTTCTTTTGCAAACCATATCGTAAGAATAGAAACGCTCGCGCAGCAATTGTGCATACACAATTCTCTCATCCGTTATATTTAAGTATGCGTTGGCTAAATTTCTGCAAACCACATTAGCTATTTTCTTCGTTTTGAATAACTGATCAAAATTATGACTTTTTTACATTAAATAGATAGAGCTTCATTGGAGTGTTATTATAATAAGATGCAACTTATTAATCCTATTAAAAAAATTTAGTAATAAAATGTAATAAATTACAGTTGTACACTAGCTAGTTGTATATAATGGTGGTTGCACAAACCTGCAACCAGGTCACCAGCCACCCCTGATATATATATATATATATATATATATATATATATATATATATATATATATATATATATATATATATATATATATATATATATATATATATATATATATATATATATATATATATATATATATATATATATATATGTGATATTTAAAAACAATTTTCCATTTAGATTTATGAATCCTATATAAAATGGTTTCCATGGCAACGTCAATTCAAATGAAAAATTTGCAAATTTCTTCTTTTCAGATTTAAATACAGAAGATTTTTTTTTTTTTATCTTACCCTGTCTTAAACATCACAATAATTTTCGTAAACATTGGAATGCTTTACACATCCACCAACCTCAGTTTATGTGTTTGGTATTCTGAGGCGGGAATGTCAAAAGTTATTTACATACAGCAGGGACGAGTACTGCAGGGCAGGAGTCTTCGGTATAAGACTCCTACTCTAAGTCACACGATGAATTATCTATCCCCATTTACCCGAGGTTTGGTTGAAAAAACTCTAGATTCTGATGCTTCCCTCCATGCAGATAACCTCAAGCATCTTGATCTCAGAAATTAGTTGAATATCTGTGAGAAGTTTGTGAGTCCCAGCGGTGATGTCTCTCTGACAGTTGAAAACGATAGCGTTCACTTAGATGTTAATGCACAAGTATGTTTACGTGTTCAAGAATGGATGTCAGGCATGTTATAGTAGGAGACCTTCCTACTCCTCCCGCCCTTCATGTTGGCGGAGTAGTCATCAGCTGCGACGGTATAATGTTCAAGAAAATGGTTCGGTCACCCCGCCAGATCACGAGGTCGGTTCGACGAGTTCCCTCTTCCGTTGGAATCCTTGGTTCAAAGAGTGCTTTCCAGCCTTTCTGAAGCCTGCTCTCCAGGTGATGACTGATTTTATCGTGGCGCAAAATTCTAAGAAGCACAACAGCTGGACACTTCTGAAAAATGTGACCAAGGGACTCAAACCTAGTGCACCCCAAGTTACATGTCGTTAGTTCGACGGGAATATCTCTTCCTCAATACGCCCGTTCTCTGGTGTTAACGAGATTGTGGCGAATCTTGATCGCTTCAACAAAGTCCGATCCGTGCATCAGACGGGAGCCGTCAGTGTTCCGTTTTTAACAGCTAGACAACTTTATAGCTCCCGCCAAGTCCAGACCATCTCGATGTTCCACAACCTCGAGTCTGTGATCTTGACTGGGGATGCTGCAAACGCCCACACTTTCACCTGTTGGAGCAGCTTATCTATAAGTCGGGTGAGTGGTTTTGAAGAGAGGTTTCCAACTCCGAAATGCCCATACCACCTTTGGATGGTGGTTAGTGGAACATGTACATGGGAGTATCAGGTGGAAGGTGAAGGAAACCTCTCATAACTCTGTCAGCATTCCTGAGAACTTTGATGATAAGTCTCTTTTGTCTCATTTTGTATAGGAATTTTGGCAGCAAAAAGTTTCTCAAAAGATAGAGCTTCTTCTGTGGCTTGAGAAAAGCCTTGCATAACTTAGTTAACTTGTCCTGACGGTCTGCCGTGGATCATCTATTGGATCCAGTTAAGGAAACACCTTCTCCACTTGGTATTTCTACACTTGGTTCGGAAAAAGATACTGCAACGTTCTGAGGGAGTGTGCTTCCGAGTTAGCGCCTGTCCTCGTTCAACTCTACTCTCTATGCCTTAATACTAATACTTTTCCTCATTGCTGGAAGCGTGCATTTGTTCAACCAATCCCGAAAAAGGGTAGCCGCTCTGATCCTTCTAACTATCGACCTATAGCTCTCACTTGTGTTCTGTCTAAAATTTTTGAAACTCTCCTCAACTCTCATTTCCTGGATCATTTGGAGTCTAATTCTCTTCTCTCTGATCACCAGTATGGCTTTCGACGCTCGAGGTCAACTGGTGACATACTTTCCTATCTTACTG
>SEYY01020170.1:17500-25000 GCA_009176605.1 Armadillidium nasatum
TTAACAATATAGAGAAATGGATTAGATATTAAAAAAATGACCAACAAATTGAATTTATCTCCAAGACGATTAGGGATATGACTAAGATACTGCACCCACTCCTCAAGGTTGTTCTGGAAAGAGAAACAGCTGACGAATTCGCCAGTTGTATCTTGAGAAGCAGGGGAAAGTTACTGGCAATGGTAAACATTGAAATCACACATAATGATTATTTCAGATTAATAAGATGAAGAAGAAGAAGAGTGGATGTGTTCTACTTGCAGTTTTAATAGTTGACGAGTTTAGGATTGTTACTACAATTACCAGATTCATAAAAGGACATATAAATTCAGTTGCAGATTGGCATGACAGATGAAGCCTCAAAGTAGTAAAAATTTAAACTCCAAATTAGAAATACGGTATATTTTGGGCATGGGTACTCAGCATACTCCTTTGGCATAAAATTGAGAAAAAATACTGTGAGAGGGAACATAACTGGGTTTGCTATCAGAGCATTAATATACCAGAGTTTCAATTAAGAATAAAAATTAGGTTTTGAGGAAGAGAGGTGATGTTCAACAAAGTGGGAATTAAAATAGAGGTAGGAAATGTTGCAGAAATTAATGAAGAAATGGGTACCATGAAAAAGGTCAAACGGCAGAGTTTTGGGAACACAAGCACCAACGCCATTTATTATATATATATATATATATATATATATATATATATATATATATATATATATATATATATATATATATATATATATATATATATATATATATATATATATATATATATATATATATATATATATATATATATATATATATATATATATTATATATATACCTAATTGAAATTAAAGAAACATTCAATGGAAGAATATGCAAATAGTTTATTTTTTGGGTTATTTAATAACACTTAAATTTCTTCGTCATCGCTTAGAAAATTTATTGATCTATTATTATTATTATTATTATTATTATTATTATTATTATTATTATTATTATTATTATTATTATATATTATTATTATTATTATTGTTATTATTATTATTATTTTTTATTGTTATTATTATTTTTATTATTATTATGAAGCTCATTTCAGTTTTTATCAATACATGTAAAGTACACAATGTTTGTTTGTTTAAAATTTTTAATAATGATTAATTATTATTATTATTATTATTATTATTATTATTTTTTATCGTTATTTATAGTATTATTATTATTATTTTTATTTTTTATTTTATTATTTATTATTATTATTATTATTATTATTATTATTATTATTATTATTATTATTATTATTATTATTATTATTATTATTATTATTATTATTTATTATTATTATTATTATTATTATTATTATTATTATTATTATTATTATTATTATTATTATTATTATTATTATTGCTATTATTATTATTATAATAATTATTTATTATTATTATGTTATCGTTATTATATTAATATATATTATTATTATTGTTTTTATCGTTATTTTATGTTGCTATTATTATTATTTTTATTAATTGTTATTATTATTATTATTAAAATTATTTATTTATTTATATTATATTATTATTATTATTATTATTTTTTATTATTATTATTTTTTTTATTTTTAATTTTTTAATTTGTTAATATATATCTCATAAGGCACCATTAATAATAATAAAATAATAATAATAATAATAATAATAATAATAATAATAATAATAATAATAAATATAATAATTTTATATTTCATGCTAATTTCCTTTCATTTTATATAAGAAAATTAAATAAAAAAAAATATATATTAATAAAAATTATTTAATTTTGAATAGTTAAATGTCAAAATTTTTTTTTTTTATTTTATTTTAATTAATTAATTTTAATTATTAAATTTTAAAATGTTCTCAAAATTTAATATTTAAAAAAAAAAAAAAAAAAAAAAAAAAAAATATATATATATATATATATTATATATATATATATATATATATATATATATTATATATATATATATATATATATATTATATATATATATATATATATATATATATATATATATATATATATATATATATATATATATATATATATATATATATATATATATATATATATATATATATATATATATATATATATATATATATATATATATATATATATATATATATATATATATATATATATATATATATATCAGAACGCCACCACTCACGGGCAGAGCCCTTTTCAAGGAGGGGGCACACACACAGGGACAAAACTCATTCAAACACACACACCTAACGCACAGCCCTCATATATATATTATATATATATATATATATATATATATATATATATATATATATATATATATATATATATATATATATATATATATATATATATATATATATATATATATATCCGCATCCGCATATATATATATCCGCATCCGATCCGCAAAATCAACATCCGCATCCGCATTTTCAAAAAATTCAACATCCGCATCAGCATCCGCATCCGCACTTTCAAAATTCACATCCGCATCCGCATCCGCAAATTAGAAATATGACATCGATCCATCACTAATATATATATATATATATTATATATATATATATATATATATATATATATATATATATATATATATATATATATATATATATATATATATATATATATATATATAATATATATATATATTATATATGCGAATGTAGATCAAGAGAGAGGGTGAAGAGCAGAACTATCGGATTGGTTTAGCATAGGAGTGGGATTGAGACAGGGGTTTTGTAATATCTCCATGTTATTTAATCTATTGATGAATGTTTACTTAGAAAAATGGAGAGAGAAGGGAAGAGTATTACGTTGGAAATATGGAGGGTGAATGTGAGTGAATGTTTTACTTTTTGCAGATGATGCGGCATGTGTTGGTTTCAGAATCTGGAGAAAAGATGAGAATACTTGTGAGAGAGTTTGAAGGGAAATGTGCAAACAGAGATTGAAATTCAATCCAGCGAAGAATAAAGTTATGAGGATTGGAGGTGGGGATGAGGAAATGTGGAGGAGGAATTGGTTTGTAGAAGTGTGAGAATGGAAACTTGAGGAGGTGAATGAATTCAAATATCTAGTAATGTTGGGTGGAAGGTAAGGGTGGGACGGAAAAAGGAATAAAGAACAGAGTGGTAGAAGGAATGAAAGTATTGGGGCGCCTAAGAAAAGTATGGAAGAAAGGAAAAATTTCGAAAGAAATAAAGATAAGAATGTTTGAATGTATGTGTTCACCTTCTGTATTGTATGTGTGTGAAACATAGACGATAAGTGCTCGGTCGAGAAAAAGTTTCAATGTCTTTGAGATGAAAGATTTGAGAGCGATATATAAATTGAGAAGGATTGATAGGATTAAAAATGAAAGAATAAGGGAGATGTGTAAATGGAAGAAGGGTGTAATTGATAGAGAGGAGGAGGATGTGCTAAAATGGTTTGGACATATGTGAAGAATGAAAGAGAACAGAATGGTTGGCAAGGTACGTAGATCCGATGTAGATAGGGGAAGGGTAGGGGGGGGAAGGCCGAAGTGGAGATGGATGGATGGAGTGAGAGTGATTTTGATGGAAGGAATTTGAGTTTAGACGAGGGTAGAAGTGGACAGAGATGGAGGGAGGTGGTGAAAGCGTTGAAAGGTAAGAATAGTTATGTTTGTAAGGGAATTGTGGCGGGCACCACCTCACGAAAGTGGGAAAGGTGATAGTGATATATATATATATATATATATATATATATATATATATATATATATATATATATATATATATATATATATATATATATATATATATATATATATATATATATATATATATATATATATATATATATATATCCGCATATCAAAATTTAACATCCGCATCCGCATCCGCATCCGCATCCATCCGCATATTTCGAAATTCAACATCCGCATCGCATTTTCGAAAATTTCAACATCCGCATCCGCATCGCATCCTCCGCCGCATCCGCAAATTGAAAAAATATGACATCCGATCCACTATATATATATATAATATATATAATTATAATAATATATATATTATATATATATATATATATATATATATATATATATATATATATATATATATATATATATATATTATATATATATATATATATATATATATATATATAATATATAATTTAAACTTCGACAGATGGAAGGTTGACATCATTAGAATGAAGTTCCACCGAATACATATAGAGCCGTAAGCTGTTTGATTACGTGATATCGAGGGGATAATTTGAGAAACAAACAAACACCATAATTTATTACGTAGCAGGTAATGTAGGAGGTGATACCATTACAACAGGTGTTCAAACTATAAGCAACCTGCCTGGACACATAATAAGCATCAGTGAACCACACTAACCTGCAACTGCCCGGGACCCATGGTGTTCCTAATGCGTGTTGCTCCTTCCTTGACCCTCTGCAGTAATGTTTCCTGTCGGTAATTTCCTTCCCATACACTAGTTTCTTTAGATAACCCCATAAATAAAAGTCACAAGGATTGAGGTCTCGGAATCTAGGGCGTCATGAAGCAGGACTATCGATGCTAATCCACTTGCGTGGGTAGTTGGTATTTAGTCAACATGTTACGCGCCTGTGTCGTTGGGGTGGATCTCTGTCGGACTGAAACCATATATGGAACACACGTTGAAGCTACATGTCCAGAATGTTGGACAGGTCCCCAGCTAGATACGCAATGAACTACGTTCTTGTCACGGTGTTGTCTGGATATATATGGCGCTTGTGTCATTCCCCATATTGTCCTCTCGTTTTGACGTAAACGAGCAGCTTACTTCCCAATACGTATTCGGTGGAATTTTATTATGATGAAGTCATGTATCATCTGTCAAAGTTTGTAAACATCGTTGTGAATCTATCTATCTATCTATCTATCTATCTATCTATCTATCTATCTATCTATCTATCTATCTCTCTCTCTCTCTCTCTCTCTCTCTCTCTCTCTCTCTCTCTCTCTCTCTCTCTCTCTCTCTCTCTCTCTATATATATATATATATATTATATATATATATATATATATATATATATATATATATATATATATATATATATATATATATATATATATATATATATATATAATATATATATATATATATATATATTATATTAAAATTTATTTTTTATTTTTAATGAAAAGGGCATAAATTTTTGGCGTTAAGAGAACCAAGGAGATAAGGACAGTTTCGTTCAGTAAAAGAAATCTTAATTCGTTTAATGAAATTCCTAAAACGGTTTCAAGGTGAATGAAAATTAGCAAGAGTTATTCGAAAATAAGAGTTTCTAGATTTTCCACATTTCATGTCTTTATTCTGAACGGCAACAGAAGTTTTTTCGAGTCATGATCTTGCAGAGAAAAGGATTTAATCGAAGAAGGAATTTTCTGCTATTACAGTCCACAACTTTTCTGCAGAGACCTCACAGTCATCGCTGTCACTATTATGATTGTGTAGTTACTCAAAGTCCCTAATTAGATACGTTTAGGTAGTTGTTGATGCAAAATAGAAAGTTTTAAATCTAAAAGCTATTAAACGCTATGAATTATCCGTCAGTTACCGATAAAAAAATTGTAATGACATATTTAAAGCTTGTGAAGGAAATGCCAAAAGTATTCAAGATTTGATGTGGATGGTCAGAAAAATTTGAAGGTTTTCATTGTAAACTGATCCAGATCGCTAAGAATGCAGAAAGCTTCAGCCACCTTGTCCGGTTATAATATATAAGAGGAGCACAATAACTTGGTGTGTTGTGCACATTGAAATTCGATAAATAAAATACATATTTCCAACGAGAAAGAGTATAATCATTTATTTCACTTTTGATTTGCATATAAGCATACATATTAATTCATGCTTAGCTTCGATAATATTTGGGTCGTATCGTGTATATAAAATTAAGTGTAAATAAATACTACTATTACTACTACTATTTATAATAATAATAATAATAATAATAATAATAATAATAATAATAATAATAATAATAATAATAATAATATAACTCAAAAGATGTTTCCTAACCACAACCCGAAAAATAACAATATTTTTTGAGAATAATGTTTATAAAATAACTAAGTTACTTATAAAAATACGTTTTCTTTTATTACTTTAAATTTTTTTTAAAGAAAACTTAATTAAGGATAACTTTTATATTAAAATGAGAGTTTTATGATTTTATCATTTTATGATATATGGAAAGTCATATTCAAAAATATGTTTCTTAAATCTTAGATTAAATAAAATTTTAATTAATTTGGTGAAAAGACAGAGGAAAACTTTTCAAAGAGACATTAATGTCTTTTTTAAAAAAAATATATGCATCAATACTATGCAAACATCACACAACAAGTTATTATTATTATTATTATTATTATTATTATTATTATTATTATTATTATTATTATTATTATTATTATTATTTTTATTATTATCATTATTTTTATAATAATAACTTGTTAGGTTCTATAACTAAATTCTATACGAGATGAGAAGTAAATATAAACAATTATATAAATAAATAAATGAATAAAGATCTTGAAAGCAATGAATAATTTTTTTCATTTTTATTTTCATTTTAAATCAATAAAATAAAATATATGGTCTGTGTAAAATAGTACCAGAACATGCCATTTTTTATTTTTTATTTAAAAACAAACTTTTAACGTTAATTTTGTGGAATTCTTTTTAAATTTGTTAAATAAAAATATAAAAAAAGTAAATAAATAAATAAATAAATAAAAAAAACAAAAAAAAAAAACATCTTTTCTGAAAGATTTTGGATTTATTAACTACTTTTATATTAATGATCAAGTGCTTATTTAAAGCAACTCCTTTCAAGGTGCGTGGTACGCTGTAAAACTAAAATAAGGCAAAATCACTGAGAATGACGGACAACGTTATATATAGATTAGTCTTAAATACGTTCTATCTGCTCCGAGTTGGTATTTAAACCAAAATTTACAATATATGTTTATCTCTCTGACATCCTTACTTCCTTTCATCTTTTTCCTTTGAAATCATTTCTATTGTGCTCTTCACTTCCTACTCTACTTTTGAAATCAGAAAGGTAAATTATCTCTCTCTCTCTCTCTCTCTCTCTCTCTCTCTCTCTCTCTCTCTCTCTCTCTCTTTCTACGAGCTTGCTAATAAGAAAGTGAATTGTCTTACCAGTATCCCTCATATGTTCTCAAATCTTAGACTTACAAGATTGTTCACTATAATAATAAGTGTTATAATGTATTATTTTATTTTATCTGAGAATCCTTTCCGTTGAAGGAGACATTTCTGAACCTTCCAGTTTTCATTCAGTTAATTTAATTTCTCTTCTTTCCAAAGTTTCCGAATCTATTCTAAAAAGGAAGATTTTGAATCATTTTAAGTCTTTTAATCTTTTCTCGGATCTCCATCATGGTTTCCATAATGTATCTTCTTGATCTTCTTGGTCACTTCGGTAG
>SEYY01020171.1:0-2500 GCA_009176605.1 Armadillidium nasatum
TATATATATATATATATATATATATATATATATATATTATATATAATATTTTTTTTTTTTTTATTTTTTTTTTCAAAAATACCTCTTTTTCATTACAATTTGACAGGGCTGGTAACTTATTATGTTACAAATATAATTTGTTACGTGTACTATTTAAGGTCCAAAATTTTGTACAAAAAGGTTTGTAACCCTTATTAAAAGGTATTTGACGAATATATAACCCTTGGAAATTAATTATGGTGCCCTGATATTACAGATAAATATTAATAGAATAATTAAAATCAATCCAAGTAGAAATAAAGTGAGAGAGAGGGATATTAATCACAGCATTTACGAAGATTGGTACTAGGAATAAAGACTCGCTTCAATTTATAATGTTTATTTGTGCCTATTCAGTTTATTTTCTATAGTTATTACTTTATATATCTATGTTGTAAAATATTCATGTGAAAAAGCTTCATAAAGGCCTATGAAGAAGATACGAAATAGAAATAAAGGTTAATATGTTTCAGATATGTTAATACCACATATTTTTCATCAACGAAAGCCAAGATATTGAAAGAGGAAACAAAATATGATTGAGGAAATAATTGGGACTATTTGAAATGACTTTTTGTGAGGAAAAAGAAAATTGAACATTTTTTTGAAGAAATTAAGATCTTAATCTGTGTTACTGTAACGTGAGACGAGTTCTTTTCAGAAAGAAAACTTGCAACTGAAGATTCGTATCAATCTATTTGCAAATTAAAATTAATTGAAGAAATGTATTAAAAATTTACGAGTCTACGGGGAAAAGAGTCTAGTGAAGACAATACAAAATCTGTTTGTGACAGATTTTGAAAGGGAATTGGAGGAAAGGATTTATGAAGGGAATAGAAGAAAGAGAGGGAAAGGTGGAAAGAGTGGGAGTATGGAAAGAGGGGAAAGGGTATAAAGTGGGAAAGGGAAGAAAGAGGAGGAAGGGATTTGTTAGAAAAAGGGGAAAAATTTATAACAGGAACGGAAGGAAAAGGATTTGTGAGGGGAATGGAAAGGAAACGATTTATGAGGGGAAACGGATTTATGAGGGGGAAGGGGTTTGTTAGGAAAAGGGGAAAGATTTATAACAGGAACGGAAGGAAAAGGATTTGTGAGGGGAATGGAAAGAAACGATTTATGAGGGGAAGGAAAGAAAAGGGGAAGGGAAGAAAAAGGGTGAAGGGATTTGTAAGGAAAACGGAAAAGATTTATAACAGAAACGAAAGGAAAAGGATTTGTGAAGGGAATGGAAGTAAACGATTTATGAGGGGAAGAGGGGGAAAAAGGATTTTTAAAAGCGAATAGGAGGTTAGATTTGTTAAGGGAAAGGAAAGAAAAGGATTTTTAAGAGGAAAGCTGAGGACAATATTTATTTGGAAAGGGAAAGATTTGTGAGGAAAAGGTGAAGGGAAAATGGAGGAAAGGATTTGTGAGGAAAAGGTGAAAGAGAAAGGAAGGGAAAGGTTTGTGAGGAAAAGGTGAAGGGAAAATGGAGGAAAAGATTTGTGAGGAAAATGTGAAAGGAAAATGGAGGAAAAGATTTGTGAGGAAAAGGTAAAAGGAAAGGAAGGAAAGGATTTCTGAGGAAAAGACGAAGAAGATTTTAAAAGGAAAATGAAAGATAGAATTTTTGAGGAAAAGGCGAATATTAAAAAAAAATAAAATTGAGGAAAAAATTGATGAAAAAGTTGTTAAAATTGAAAATGGAGGAAAGGATTTGTAAGGAAAAGATAGGTAAAGAATTTTGAGGGAAAAGGGAAGACATTCGTGATGAGGAAAAAAGGAAACGATTTGTAAGGGGAAAAAGGAGGGAGAAAGGGATTCTAAGAGGGAAAGAGAGGGTAGGACTTGAATGAAAAAGAGGAAAATGTGAGGAAAGATATAAAAAAAACGTTGTGAGGGGAAAGAGAGGAAAACTTCCTTAAGAAAGGAATATAAGTAAATGAGGAAATTGAAGAAGTATAAAAGTCTTCTAACCAACAAATTATAATATCAAAAAATAAGTTAAAATAAATAAATTGCATCCTTACTGATTTAAATGATTAATTTTGGTTTCGCGATCAATGGCTTTTTCCATTGCAAAATCTAACTTCTAAGGTTGCAAATCGACTCAATTGATTGTTTATTAATGTAAGTGGTCATTATTTTACTTTATTTATTTTTCTTTTTTAGCACGGAGTGGGTTGCTGAATTTCTCCTCTTTTTTAAAAGAAAACCTTGAACTTGTGATGATTACTCGATGTGTTTGTGTGTGTGTGACATAAGTGTCGTCTGAACAGATAAAATTACCTTCCATCTCCTCCAGTGGGTATTTGATGGTTTAGGGAGTGCAGAACATTCCTTTTCACCCTGGTACTCAATAGTTGGTGGTTTTACATCTCATTGACACAGCTCCTACTCAGGAATGTCTGTAAGTTTGTTTTATTTTCTTTATTCATACATCACACAAATAATTTACACAATCATACAATAAAGATTTTTT
>SEYY01020171.1:7500-40000 GCA_009176605.1 Armadillidium nasatum
TATACGTCACTTTTTCATCAAAGGTGAATGTAGGTCATTTGAAGATTTATCATTTAGTATCTACATGAAAAAGATTATGTGTACCATCTTTTGGTCATTAAAACAAAAGAAAGCTATAATTATGAGAATCCGTTTAGCCTTGGATTTACTCGTAATTAAAAGTGGGTATACCCTAAGGTGAACCATCGGTCCCGAATTTTTTTAGAGGGTAAATCGGGACGGAATAATAGTATTTTATCCAACTTTTGTTTAAATTAGATTGCAACACTTTTTTTTTTTTTTTTTTTTTTTTTTTTTTTTTGTAGAATGTCCTTAACTAATAAACCATATGACTTGTTTTTGAAAACAACAATTCGTCACTGTGAAATCAAACCGGCATATCTGCAAAAATTGAGTTTTTGAGTTTTTGGTGTCAAAAGATTTCTTTTTTTCCCGTCTATTTTTATATCGAACCGGCATATCGTATAGTTGAATAAAAATCCGTCAGATGGCGTTGGGCCGGTATGCATTTACATGTAAAAAGCCCATTTGCGTAAACTTTAAAGCGCTCAGGTGAAAAATAGGAATTTTGCAGATATGCCGGTGTGATTTCACAGCGACGAATTGTATTTCTTCTTTATATTAAAAATCACCCTTCTTTATACATCCCTTAAAACCCTTACGAGCAGGGTATTTGGGGGGGGGGGCAATGTTCAGAAGCGTCCCGATTTTTGGTCAGAAAAATATGGTCACCTTAGACTCAAACCTGATGTATAATATATATATATTATATATATATATATATATATATATATATATATATATATATATATATATATATATATATATATATATATATATATATATATATATATAAATCAAAATCAAAATTCCCCCCAGGAAGGGTTATTAGCCCTTGTCAAGTAGGTTCATCCGAGGATGAAACCAAGGGTTTTTCACGAGGTGCCGACGGCAAACATCCGCTGGCTGGCAAGGCCTATTGCGGATGATGATTTTGATAGCACCAGCAGCAAGCACTCTACTGGTATACTATATATATATATATATATATATATATATATATATATATATATATATATATATATATATATATTATATATATATATATATATATATATATTATATTTTCAGATTTGCAACCGGATTGAAAGAAATACAAAAAGAAAGTTTTGTTGTTAAAGAATTTTATTATTATTATCGTCGTCAGTGCCTTTTAATAAAAAAAAAAAAGTGGATAATCCAAATTTCCCTTTTTTTCCTCTGCAGTAAGGAAAAAAGTGACCCCGATTTAAACGAATCACTACTATAGTAAGTGATATCACAAGCAATCATTATCTTTTTCAATATAACGAAATAATTTTTAAGTGTTATTATCATTAATTAGTAGTAATTGTTTTTATTTTTGATGTTATAATTTTATAAAAGAAGCTCAAAAAAGTGCTATTTTAGTTCTTTTCTTTAATTTATCTAAATTATTACTGTGAGTGATCCTTACACTGTGGAGTCACGTGATATAAATTTACAAATTGAAAGATTTTTTATGAATTAAATCACTGTATAGTAAATTTTCACTACGTTGTCACGTGCTTTGCTTCGACTAAACTTTGTCCTAGTTTCTTATTAAAGCGATCTTGCACTTAATAATAATAATAATTATCTCAAATGAATATAATTGAAGAGAAGCCTAACTTTTATCATCACTTTCTATATTAAAACTTGAAATGAAAATCGTACGAACAATTTTGAAAAGCAGCTCCTTACAGTGCGCTGCAACTTAAAGTAGATCGTATGGAACGACAAGTTTCGGGAAAAATATTCGCTCAACCAAGCATGTTTGACTCTTTAAATTTCCTTTCATTTATCGAAAACTTTGCCTCTGTTTAATAAGTGAAATAACGGAAAATCTTCAAATTGTTGCTGTGATATTTTATTATTTTTATATGTATATAAATAAAGTTGAAAATAAATATATATATTAACCGAGTATCAGATAGAGAAAAAAAGACAATTAAATTTACTTTAAGTAGCACCACATCATTATGAGCCGAAATATATCGAAAAATAAAAACGCGAAATTTTTTGCTACTTTCTTGCCTAGTCTACTCATGCACCAAAGCCTCATACTTATATATCGACATTCATCATCTAGATTAAGGAATATATTGTATCTAATCTAGTTTAAAAAAACTTTCCTAACTCTTGAAGCACATTTAAATTCCTATCAAACTACAAACTACATTCTTACCAACCTATCATCTGAATCTGCAACTCTAGGAAAGAATTTAGATAATACTTAGCGTTCTAGTATACATTTAGCACCTCAGCTTGCAAAGTTTTGCACCGAAATCAAAAAAAAAAAAATTTAATTTTTTTACGTTGATGAAAATAATTAGGCATATTCTGTATATATAAAATAATTAGATATAATAATAATAATAATAATAATAATAATAATAATAATAATAATAATAATAATAATAATAATAATAATGAGCTTCTCAGTCTTTGCTTAACATGCCGAGGAACAGACCTGTGATGGCCTACATCAGAAATGACTTTGAGGAAGGTGAAAGTCGGTGACGGTAAAAAGAATGAAAACCCCTTCGGAAAGAGACGATGGAGGCTGAGGGTGCCTGGCAAGGGCTCAAGGGCGCCCTTAGAAGGTTCTTCTTCAGGGAGAAGCCTGAACCTCTAACTCAACCAGGCTCTTCCTCCCCGTCCTCCTCTTCCTCCAGCTCCTCATCTAGGAATTCTTTTTTGTCGGCGGTTGAGGGAGACGACGAACCCTTCTCCAGTAGAACACCTTTTGATCCCTTACGTGGGGCAGGGTACGTTCCTCTTCGCCTCAGAAGTAGGTTAAGGGAGGCACGAAGTTTGAGTCCCTGTCGTCGATTTAGTACAGTAGTAGATCGCAGTAGGTTAAAAGAGCCGAAACCTACTCCGTCAAACAGCTGCCTGAAGAAAGATGGAGATAAGCCAATAAACAAAGAACAGAAATCAGAGAAAAAAGTTCAGATAAGATCCGGGGATGTTATTGTTGAGCCTCCAGTCTTTGGAAGATCAAGAAGCGAAGAGCGTTACAGCAGCGACGGCGCCTTAGAAGACGGTGTAAGCTTTACTGTATCGTCAAAGGCCGAACAACAGTTAGAATCTTTGATAAAAGACAGGGGTTATCACGTTAAGGAACACGTTCCACGTAAAGTTATGGAGGAGAAAATAATCCAAAATATTCGACGAAGGGAACGCATTGCCATAATGATGCGAAATGAAGCCGCTGAAAAGGCAGGGTTGCCAGGAAACATCACTACTGTGGAAGAGCTTTCTAAACAAAACCAGCGCTCAACTGAATCAAAAAGTATTCCGACTAGACTTGCTAGAAACCGGAACGAAGGTGCTGAACTTGACCCTATGAGACTTCAACACGTTCTTGGTCTTGTTAGTAAGGTAAGTTTGTGAATTTTCCACTTTTTTAAATATCATTCATTGCTAATATTCATATGACTTATTTAATTGTAATATTGTTACCTAATATATATATAAATTGTGGGTCTCATTTTAAAATAATAAGTAGTTAATATCAGAACCAACACTTTGAAAAGAAATAGTGGTCATATTTCTTTGAAGATACTGGTTGTATTTATGGTAATAGAAAATAAACTAAAGGTTCATTCTAGTCCAAGAGAAGGGGTTTGACATTGAACACTGCCTCCTTTGATATTATTATGCGAGTTATAAAATAGATTTCAAACTTTAGGTATCTGAGGATAATGAATATGAATGTTAATGTTTGGTTTCTACATCTTGCAAATCCTGCTTATCCTCGCTTATGTTAGGCATAGAAACAAATTTATTGCTAAATTTTAGTCAATAATTTTAGTCTACTAACACACTCACAGACTGAAAAATGAATGTATTAAAATTTTAAAGTCTGCTATTTGAGGAATCGAATCTCTGTCCTCTTGGATGGTAAGCCAGAGCTCTACCACCACTCCAATACGGTTCAAAAGGAAATTCCGTCTGGAGAGTTAGGAAATAACTAGCAAGCATGCTACCCCCCCTCCACACTACACACACAAGGACTTCCCCGACCACACCATGACGAAGTAACACTTCTTTCTTAAGTTCTATGGTGGTTCTAGTTCTTTCTTAAGTTCTACTTAAGTTATACTTTTAACAGAGTGGAAAAGTTTTAAAAAAATTATTTCAAGCATTCATACGAATTATTTTTCTAATCAGATATTTATTATTATTATTATTAGTCAGAAAATGTAAATCGAAGAGAAAATATTTGTCTTTCACAAGACCCCTTTCGTCTATATCGTTTGCGAACAAATTCTCTTTACAAGCCCTTGTTTGTGGTCATGAAGTCTTTTATTTTTCTTTTCAGTTGTGACCCTTTTCCTTTCCATAATAACTTTTCATTCATTCCTCTCACCCTTCTTCAAGGTTTTTTCTTCTCCGTCGGTATTCATTCATGAAGAAAGGGGAGCATCACGAGATCTCCATATAGTGTGTAGACGTTGTTCACTCGCCTCTGAACTCGTGATGGCCTGAAGGGTAGTATTTTGTCTGCCTGGAAGGAAGGCATATTCCCTCGTCGGTGAAGTCTGCTCAAAAAAAAAAAAAAAAAAAAAAAAAAAAAAAAAAAAATTATTCATGAAGCCCTTTTTATTTTTTTTTTTTTTTTTTTTTTTTTTTTTTTTTTTTTTTTTTTTTTTTAATAATAAAATATATAATATATATAATATATATATATATATATATATATATATATATATATATATATATATATATATATATATATATATATATATATATATATATATATATATATATATATATATATATATATATAATACACCAAACTCTGTAGGTGCTAGAACCTGTCAGCTGTCTCGAACGAGACATGAGTTTCTTGAGCAAGGCAATCAGTTGGTGGCTTGCTAGGCCTATCCCAACACTGAACCACTTTTATTACAGGTTTACCACTTACCACTGTACACTATATTATATATGTTAATAATATATATAATATATATATATATATATATATATATATATATATATATATATATATATATATATATATATATATATATATATATATATATATATATATTATAATGTAATAAAATATATGATTTTATTTAGTAAATATTTAATAATATTTTATGCTTAAATTTTAGCTTCGAATTTCGTCTTCAAACGTATTTTAAAAATGGCTACGCATGTTTTAAAATGTTGAAGCTTTTTGTTTTATCTCATTCATCACATTTTTTTTCTTCTTCATTCATTTTGCTTTCCTTTTTCTTTCTGTGACTCTCCAGTCTGAAAACTTTTTTTGTTTTCTATGTATTTACTTTAAAATAGATTGTAATCCATAAAATGATAAATTAATATTACATTTTATTATACTTTCAAATTTTTGTTTTTATTTCAGTCGTAATGGTACAGTCGTGAACAGAAGTTCGTTCCTATTAGGCTGGAAATAAATATTTATTAAAATGGAAATCATGTCATAAAAAGCTCTATTTTGAATAAAAAGAAAATAAAAACATTGAGCGGAGCTTAATTGAACTGTGATTGGCTGAATCTGAAATGATCCCTATTTTATATAAATATTTATTTCCAGCTTAATAGGAACGAACTTCTGTTCACGACTGTACATCATATTTTTGACGAACGAACGAACGATCTATCTATCTATCTATCTATCTATCTATCTATCTATCTATCTATCTATCTATCTATCTATCTATCTATCTATCTATCTATCTATCTATCTATCTATCTATCTATCTATCTATCTATCTATATATATATATATAATATATATATATATATATATATATATATTATATATATATATATATATATATATATATATATATATATATATATATATATATATATATATATATATATATATATATATATATATATATATATATATATATATATATATATAATATAATGCTTGGATTTTGAGATGTACTAATGGCAACTTATTCTTATTAAAATAAGTTGCAATTTTTTTTTAAAGAAAATTTTATTACATATATGGAACCATCCAGAATAACAAACAGCTTCAATAGACATTGCGGCGCCCATTTCTCCCCTCGCTAGAAGGTTTTACTGAGGGAAGTTTTCTGAATGATGAGGGGAAGGAAGGGAGTTTGGATTCCCCTTTTAGAAGGGGGGGGGGGAGAGAGAGGGGCCTTCAATGGAGGGGTAACTTATTGTTTTGCCTTAATGTTAATTCACTTGTCAAGATGTTTGCGGGGCTTTTTTTTTTGTAGGCTTTCTGAAAATTTAGAGAGTTTTAGATCTTAGAGCTTTAAAGAGACTACGAACTATTATTTTATAAGAAGGAAGAAAGGTCTGACCTCTCTCTCTTCCTCTCTCATACACACACACACATATTCCATCATTATTATTTTGGGAATGAAAAACGAAAATAATTTTACTACCTCTACTATTTCCGCTAAGCTTTTTACATCTATCGTTGCCAATATATGCGAAATAATAATGTAAACAACAAAAGCCACCATAACAAAATGGTTCCCTATTGTAAAGCTAAAATGTCGGTGAAGCTACTTAAGTAACTTTTTTTATTTATTTTTTGCCTTTAATGGCTTATCGGCGTCTCGCTTCTCGTTTTTTCTCTCAATGTTTTCAAACAACGTAAATAAATCTACAAATACATTAAAACTGAGCCTATTTTTTTTTTATTCTTCTTCTTTATTTTAAATATTAATATTTCTAACACAAAAAATGTTGGAAATTGTTTATTATTTGTTTGGCCTATCATTTTTGATTTAAAAATTATTGAAGCACATTTATATCCGACATTCATATCTACATCCGTGCTGGTAGATATGAATGTCGGATAAAATTTGGTTCGGATGCGAATATTAATACCGAAATCAGATTTCTCCATATCGAAGACAGATTTTGATTGGAATATTGATATTCTGCATAACCGCTATTTGTCTTGAGCAACATCTTGATTATTGAGGATGTTCCCCGACACTTTGAAGATGTTGAAATGCGGATGTGGATGTGACAGTTGTATTTCGGGTGGAAATGAGTTATAATGTTTAAAATAAAATTTGAATTGGTTTAACTGATTTTTTTTTTTTGGATAAAATTTCCTGGTGGAGTATTCTAAACCTTGTGATATTATATAATTACTCTAAAAAATTCAGCTTCTACAAATCTTCCTCTCAAAACAATTATCCAACCCTCCTCTCTTTCAACTGTCCTTCCGTCTCTCCTGTTAACAACGCAAATTTTATTTTTACCTAAACATAGTCTTCAAATAATCTTCATCCCCCAGGAAGGACTATCGTCCTGTCAGTTGGATCTTTCGAGGAAGATCCTAGGGTTTCACGGGCCCACGGTGGTACCGCTGGCTGGGCCAGGCCTATCGCGGATGCCGGAGATTATTCCCATCAGTGGCAAGGGCACTCCACTGATGTACTCGTTTAACGACTGAGTCATTCGGAGCTAAGCGCAAGGAGAAACCGCTCACATTTCCCGCTCCGGCCAGGCCTCGAACCCTGGACCTCTCGTTTGCCATAACAAGTACTCGATCGACTGAGCTACGGAGCCACTAAAACATAAACATTATAACCTAAAAAAACATTAAAATATTTTAGAATACTTAAATCTTAAATAATTTTAGGGCACCTTTAAAAAAAAACAGGATTTCTAACCAGAATGCCCGATTTTTATCTTCTCAACTACGTAACTATATGAGTCTCATCTTCCCTTGTAAAAAAGGTATTACCCTTATTCCTGGGAGGGTTCTAGTTTGACCCATCATTAGGATACGGTTAAGTACAGTCGTAAACAGAAGTTCGTTCCTATTAAGCTGGAAATAAATATTTATATAAAATGGAGATCATTTCAGGTTCAGCCAATCAACAGTTCAATTAAGCCCCGCTCAATGTTTTTATTTTCTTTTTATTCAAAATAGAGCTTTTATGAAATGATCTCCATTTTATATAAATATTTATTTCCAGCCTAACAGGAACGAACTTCTGTCGACGACTGTACAAAGGAAAAGGGATTTGTAACTATTCTTTAAAATGCGACGTTGGGACACCATCTCTTTTCTGTAGATGCTAAGGCGATATGTAGTCGAGGAAGCTCTTTACTAACATGGCAACCTCTTTATGGCACCTTCGAGCTACAAAAGAGTGGCAGTGTCATTCACATAATTTTTTTATAGACACAACTTCAGGCTTCTTTCTTTGTTACTCCTTTTATGTCAGTTATTTTTCTGTTATGTAGAATTCTCTTATAAATATATATATATATATATATATATATATATATATATATATATATATATATATATATATATATATATATATATATATATATATATATATATATATATATATATATATATATATATATCAAAAGCCTTCGATAGAGTCTGGCACAAAGCTTTGATTTCTAAATATCCCTCTTACGGTATCTATCTTTCTCTCTGTGATCTTCTCTCTAATTTCCTTTCCGGTCGTTCTATAGCATGCTGTTGTAGACGGCCACCGTTCTTCCTTTAAATCTATTAATAGTGGTGTTCCTTCAGGGTTCTGTCCTATCTCCAACACTTTTTCAGCTTTTCATTAATGACCTTTCTATTACCTCATCTCCTATCCACTCCTATGCTGATGACTCCACCCTTCATTACTCCTTCCAGTTTGAAAAACGTCCCACCCAACATCAGTTGATAAGCTCGGGAAGGGTAGCCTTGGAGCAACTAACCTCTGATCTTTCACGTATTTCAAATTGGGGCAGAGAAAAATGGTTGTTTTCAATGGCTCAAAAACTCAATTCATCCATCTCTCCACTCGACACAATCTTCCACACAACTATAATGTCTTCTTCGAAAATACACAACTCAAACCTTCATCTGTTCTTAATATTCTTGGCGTATATTTTTCTCGTGATCTTTCTTGGAAAGATAACATTACTTCTCTTGTCTAAACAAGCTTCTAAGAGGTTGGGTGTTCTGAGGAGCCTTCCAGAATTTCTTCACGCCACCCCAGTTGCTTGCTCTATATAGGGGTGTTGTTCGTCCCTGTATGGAGTATACTTCCCACATCTGGGGTGGTTCCACTCATACAGCTATCTTTGAGAAGGTGGAGTCTTGGGCTTTTCGTCTTATAAACTCTTTTCCTCTTACTAACTCTCTCCAATCTCTTTCTGCTCGTCGAATTGTTGCGTCACTCTCTCTTTACTATCGCTATTACAATGGACACTGCTCTTCTGAACTCTCTCGTTGCATACCTCCTCCATTGAGAAGAGCTCGTTCGACACGCCTTTCTACACAGTCTCATCCTTTCTCTGTCCAACTCTCCGACCCCAGACTTAACCGCTATGCTCAATCTTACATATATTCTACTGGTAAATCTGGAACACACTCCCTTTATCTATTTTCCCAACTTCCTTTGACTTGCATACTTTCAAACGCCGTGTATCTGGACATGTTGGCCTCCTTCGATCTGGATAGATTTTTCCAACTCCGGTGGAATTTAGTAGGCCTCCGGCCTTTGCCCACCGGAGGATATATATATATATATATATATATATATATATATATATATATATATATATATATAATATATATATATAATATATATATATATATATATATATATATATATATATATATATATATATATAATATATATATATATATCAAAATAAACAAAAACAAATTTCAATTTTGAATTCCATTAATGACTATTTTCAGATGAAAATAATTTGCAATTCTATATAATAATAATAATAATAATAATAATAATAATAATAATAATAATAAAAGGATTACTGATTATAATAATGTATAAATAAATAAATAAATATATTAATAATTGAATAAACTATTTAATAATTAGTATATAAAGTTTATAGTATAGAGAAAAGTACGATAGCATTTCAAAATTAAACTTCAAAATTATAATATTAACTGTATGCAAAATTTTCATTTAATATAAGTTTGTGGTGCCAAATATATATAAAGATTCCAGCAAATGGAGGTCCAGCTAAAAATTTAGTTTGAATAGGGGATTTAATTGAAGAATATGAGTATATGAGTGTTAATTAGGGATGGAGTGAAGTATCGGTATCGGTATCGGCATATTTTTAAGTATCGGCAATTACAGTATCGGTAAAATTTTTGGACAAGAGTAAAGTATCGGTATCGGTAGTAGTATCGGCAAATATCGGCATATTTTTAGGTATCGGTATCGGGGAATTTTTAAGTATCGGTATCGGTAAAAATTTTGGTATCGCTCCATCCCTAGTGTTAATAGTTCAATAGGGGGGAGGGGGGTGATCGGCAACTGGTACAAAGTTCTGAGAGAAACGCTTTTGTGCTTAGTAATGCGGGTTGCCAGATTTCGAGTAGTCTTCCGGAAAATTGGCGGTATTACAGCCACCATATTTGTATTTATATATCGTTAATGAGCGATGAGAATCTAGAAATTAGGGTTGGGGAATTTTTTAATTATTATTATTATTATTTTTACATATATATCAATAAAAAAATCATTTTTTTTTTAGCTACAAGTCTTTTTATTAGTAAGCTTATTCGCCTAAGCAATAATTAATAACTATATATAGTAAATTATAATTAGTTAATTGGCTTAATTATTTAAATTATAATTTTTTTAAAAAAAAGTACAAAGCTATTTTAAATTTTTTTTATATATAAAAATGGCGAAAATGCGAGATAGAACCAATTCACTGTATTTAAAATTTAAAAGAAAACAAGTAAACTATATTATTATTTTTAAGAATATTTTATGGTTCTGTGCTATAATTAATTTTTATTATTATTTTATTATATATATATATATATATATATATATATATATATATAGGTTGGAACTCTCAAACTTAAAATTTGGAGAAAAATAAAACATTAATTTCTATAATTAGAAAATAAGTAAATATAGTTAGAGCTTTGAATGGAATATTAAATGTAAGTGAATTGGTCCGATTAAATCAATTATTTAAAAAAGAAAAAAAAAAAAAAAAAAAAAAAAAAAAAAAAAAAAAAAAAATCGCGGAAAAAATAATTTTGTGGTGGATTGCTTGAATGGTAGCACATTTTAATCCCTAAAGCTTTTTATTCACTTTGGTTTTTTTTTTTTATTCACCTCTACAGTACTACATAATTCTATGGAACAAGTTAACTACAATAAACTTTTTTGAATAAGTTTATATTTATAGATACTTAATAGCTTATATTTTAAACTATCTTTTTTTAATTAAATAAAATTTGTGATTAATAAGGTTTGCTACATCACGATCACGGTCTTACTCGTACAGCTTTCAAAATAAATAATCAAATTAAAAAAAAAATTTCTATTGAAATTTTAAAATTAATAAATTTTATATATAACTATTTAAAAACAATAAAAAAAAAAAAAAAAAAAAAAAAAAATAAAATAAAATAAAATAAAAGGGTTGCAGGTTTCGATAATTTAGCAAAATATATCGTCGGTCGCTGATTAAATATTTTCTCCCAGCAAAATCAAATACCTTAATTTATATTAATTTTAATTTTTCTTTCTATAATCTATATTTTATATTTTAAACTTAAAAATATGAAGACAGTAACTGTTTTTGTTTTTTTTATTTTTTTAAATAAAAAAATTTAAATTTTTTTTTGAAAAAAAAAATCACGAAAAAAAATCAACCGATTTATATAATTTGATTTTTATTATGGCAACCTTGGTAGAAAGTCTGTCTCTAGAATGTAAAACTTGTTAATTTTATTATTCTTATTAAAAACTAGTTTAAGACTTAAGATATTTATTTTTAATGCCAGACCAATGTTTATAGGAAGCAGACATTTGAGTTTTGTTTCTGAGAGCGGACTTCACCAACTAGGGCATATGCCGTCCCTCCAGGCAGACAAAATACTGCCCTTCAGGCCTCCACCAGTTTAGAGAGAACGATCCGTTCGCTCCAAGAGCTGGTGAAACTCTCAGACATTTGAGTATGACTCTTTCATCCCTCATATTTATAAAGTAATTGGTGGACACATTATTTGATAAGGCATATAAAATTTCTTCGTCTTATATCAATCTGTCTAAAACACTTTTTCAGAAAAAAATGGATTCCCTGCTTTTTATATTGAAAATGTTTTTAGAAAACTTCTCTTTAAAAATTTCAACATCCTCTTCCGTTTAAAGTTTTTGATGATAAGGTACTTTTATTCCTTAAGTTGCCATTTTTGGGGAGAATGGGTACCAAATTGAGCTGAAAATTTTAATGGTGAACTAAAATTTAATTACCCCCCATCTCAATCTTAAGAAAAATAAAATTGGCAAGTTTTTCAAGTCTAAGGAAAGACCTCCAACACCTTTTAGCTACTCAGTGACGTATAAATACAATTATGGCAACACTGATGCTGCCTTTATTGGAAAGATTACTCAAAAGTCTTCCAACCCGCATTGCTAAGATAAAAATGATGTTTCCTACAGAATTTTGAAGCAGTTGCATCATCCCCACCTATATTTTTTTGGCTATTAATTAACGTTCTTCAATTAAACCATCGATACAGGATTAAAATTTTAATTTTGAAATTAGATACCAGTAATTTCAGGCTGACTGAACCGCAAAGAAAATGGTCAGGAAAGAGAGTGAGGTGAACTACTGATACCGTCATTATTATTTTTTATTAAAAAATTCACATCTCATGGGCATTGCCCTATTCTAGGATAGAAACTTTTCTTGGTAGTATATAACTAGGATCCCCAAGTGGGATTTAGTCAATCACTCTACCGTTTGAGCCACGGTAGACGGCATGGGACAGTACTGGTCTCTATACGATAATTATATATATATATATATATATATATTATATATATATATATATTATATATATATATATATATATATATATATATATATATATATATATATATATATATATAGCCACTATTATAAACCGTGGAATCATTTTGTATAATTTTTTGTTTTTTTTATAAAAATTATACAAATTGATTCCACGGTTTATAATAGTGGCAATTAAAATAATAACAAATGTACTGCGGTATGTACGAGTAGAGCCTGGCTAAAGCTAACTCTACGCCCAAGTTGTGGTCGGGGAGATCTTCAGGAGCTTTCTCACTAGGCGATACGTCAGTAGTTCTGGATGATTTCCTTTTGAACCCTCGGTGGTGTAGCGGTTAGCACTATGGACTTCCATCTTTTGGGCACAGGTTCGAATCCTCGATAGAGTTATAAAAATTATATATATATATATATATATATATATATATATATATATATATATATATATATATATATATATATATATATATATATATATATATATATATATATATTATATATATATATATATATATATATATATATATATATATATATATATATATATATATTATATATATATATATATATATATATATATATATATATATATATATATATATATATATGAAAGGCGGCTACCAGCAACTGCAATAATGTCTGTAGATGCTTTATTGAAGGTTATGTGAACCAGTAGAGTATCAAAAGGAAATAAAATATTCCAATGATGTATCTATTTAGTGGAAATAATAAAACAGATTGGAAAAGAAAGAGCGCCCTCTTTGGGGAACACTTTGAATAAGAGAGAAATTATTTAAGTAAATGTCTCTCTAGATGTAATCAAAGGAGACGGACGATAGAAAGACATAAGATGACAAACATACGGATTTGTTAAAGATGATGAAGATGGTGGATTATTGGAGAGAGAGAGAGAGGTGTGTGTGTGTGTGTGAGAGAGAGAGAGAGAGAGGTGAGTGTGTGTGTGTGAGAGAGAGGTGAGTGTGTGTGTGTGTGTGTGAGAGAGAGAGATGTGAGTGTGTGAGAGAGAGATGAGAGAGAGACAAATAGAAAGAGAAAGATGAGAGAGACAAATAGAAAGAGAGAGATAGAGACAGAGAAGTGTGTGAGAGAGACAGACACAGACACAGACAAAAAAGTGAGAGTGAGTGAGTGAGTGAGAGAGAGAGAGAGAGAGAGAGAGAGAGAGAGAGAGAGAGAGAGAGAGAGAGAGAGAGAGAGAGAGAGTGGTGTGTAAAAAAAAAAAAAAAAAAAAAAAAGTTAATACCAATTCATTCGCACATCAAATTAATTAATTTTAAAGTTAAAAAGCTTTTTAAAATGCAAATTTTAAATTTCAAACGATAAAAAAGAAATAAATAAATAAAATAGACAACCTTGCTTCATTTTGCTGATTACTTCAAAATTGTTGGTCTTACCACAGTAATATTTTATCCTGCATTTAACAGCAAGTTTTAAAGAATATTCTTATATATATTTACTGTACAATGGTTCTCTAAAACTACCAGAATTTACCACATTTATTTAAATAGTACCTAATTTTATTATTTTGAGAGAGAGAGAGAGAGAGAGAGAGAGAGAGAGAGAGAGAGAGAGAGAGAGAGAGAGAGAGAGAGAGAGGAGAGAGAGAGAGAGAGAGAGGAGAGAGAGAGAGAGAGAGAGAGAGAGAGAGAGAGAGAGAGAGAGAGAGAGAGAGAGAGAGAGAGAGAGAGAGAGAGAGAGAGAGAGTTTTAAGTGATGTAATCATAAAGATATTTTTTAAAAAGTCGGTCTTCTAGTCTCAATATCTTTGCAACTTGCACTCATTCTAATTATTTTACTTATTAAATATTTAAAAGCAATAAAAAGTTAAAAGGAGTCTTCTGGGTCCGAATTTTCCATAACACTTTCTCAGCTAAGCGTCGTACCTCTTTAGATACTTTCAATCAATGAAAGTTATAGAAGTCTTCTCCTTCTTCTTCTTTCTTCTTCTTCCTCTTCTTCTTCTTCGTCTTTCATCTCTTCTTCTAAATATTATTATTATTATTATTATGTCCGAAAATAGCGCGTAAAAATAAAAAAAATAATTCTAACTCGGGTAACTTGAAATGGCGAAAAAGACCTGCTAACATTATCAGTCTTTAGATCCATGACTCGTGATAAGCGTTCGTAATTTTAGAGTTTTCTATTGTGTGCACCACACAAACGCGTCCACACGTATTCGTACATGAACGAAAAAGGGAGATAAAGTCTGGGCTTTCGAGTAATTAAAAGGGCTTCTCAGAGACTCTGTGTGGCTTTGTTGGTTTCATCTCTCTTGCGGGACTGGTTCGAATACTTCGATTGTGGCTATTCTCGTCCATTGTTAAATAAAAAAAAAATAAAAAAATCAAATTAATATTATTACAAAGAAAAACATGATGCTATGTTAAACCACAGTTAATTATTTTAATATAAAAATTAATAGAAATTGTTATATATATATATATATATATAATATATAATATATATATATATTATATATATATATATATATATATATATATATATATATATATATATATATATATATATATATATATATATATATATATATATATATATATATATATATATATATATATATATATTTATTTATTATATATATAATATTAAAAAAAATTAATTATAATAAAAAAATTAAAAAAAAAAAATAAAAATAAAATTGAGCATACATGTTGGGTATATTGTTAGACAGTTGGACAGAGAAAGGTAGAGACTGTGTAGAAAAGCTTGTAGCTCCTTCTCAGTGGAGGAGGTATGCGACGAGAGAGTTCAGAAGAGCAGTGTTCGTTGTAATAAGAGAAAGTATGGAGTGAATGACACAACAATTCGACGGGCAGAAAGAGACTTAAGAGAATTAGTGACAGCGTAAGTTAAGACGAAAATCTCTAGACTCCACCTTTTCAAGGAAAGCTGTGAGTGGACCATCCCAGATGTGCGACGCATACTTCATAAAAGGGCGGAAAACACCCCTATAAAGAGCAAGCAACTCGGGTGGTGTAAAAAATTACGAAGATGGCTCAGAACACCCAACCTCTTGGAAGCTTGTTTAGAAAGAGAAGTAATGTGTTCCTTCTAAGAAAGATCATGAAAAAAAAGGAACACCGAGAAAATTAAGGACGGACGAAGGTTTAAGTGGTTTAAGATGTAATAATTGTGTGGAAGGTTGTGACGAGTAGGGAGATGGAGGAACTGAATTTTTGAGACATTAAAAACAATCTTATTTTCTCTGCCCCAATTTGAAATACGTGAAAGATCAGAGGTTAGTTGCTCCAAGGCTACCCTCCTCGAGTCTATTAACTGCTGTTGGGAAGGACGTCTTTCAAACTGGAAGGAGTAATGAAGGGTGGAGCCATTAGCATAGGAGTGGATAAGTGAATTAAGTAACAGAGAAGGTCTTTAATGAAAACTAGAAAAATAGTTGGTTGGGTAGAGATCCCTCAGGAACACCACTGATTTAAAGGAAGAGCTGTGGCAGTCTACAACAGCTGCTATAGAACGACCGGAAAGAAAATCGGAGAGGATAAATTCCGAAAGAGGGAAGTTTAAAAATCCAAGATTGTGCAACACTCTACCGGAGGTTTTCGATATGTCAAGCGCAACACCAAAAGATTTACTGGAATTCCGAAGAGAGGAGGACCAAGAGTCAGAGAGAAAGGAAAGAATTTTTTTTGCCAATCTTGTTAAAACTTTAGAAAGAAGTTTTGGAGGAGAGGTCCCCCTTTTTCGGCACATGCTGAATGAGAGCACGTTTCCAGTGAGAAGGGAAGGTTGAAGTAGAATGACAGAGACGAAATATTTTGCCAAAGCAGAATGCAAGCTAAAAAGCACAAATTTTGAGAGCCACAGGAGGGATACTATCAGTACCGTACGCCTTCTTAGTGTAAAGCTACGAGAGAGCAAAAATGGACTTCTTTAGAAGAAATTAAAATTTTAGACATAAATGAGTTGGGGGGGGAGTATTTATGGAGGAGGTCTTGCTCCGAAATCATCTAAAGTTGAATTAGGGGCAAAAGTCTGAGCAAAAAATTCAGTTTTTGAAGATAAATCGGTAATTATGCTGAAAGAAAAGGCTAGTGGAGGGAGAGAGAGGAAGAGGCAAAGTTTGATTGACAGATTTTTTGCAAACTACCTGAAAGAAGAGTCTGAAAATTATTGCATTTTGTATTGAGAAATGAGTTTTTGGTGTTACAAAGAACAAGAACAGATTTTGCAATTTTTGGGATGAAACACGGTAATTCTTGAAGGCAATCCTGCGACAATAAGTAGAGTTAAACCAAGGTTTGTAAGGATTCGTAGAAGGGAAAGATTATAGAATGTAGTCTACATGCCACAGTGAATATCCTTGGTAACGAGCTCTAAAACCAGCATTGGGATTCCTTCCACGGAAGAGATGATAATTCCACAGGAAATCAAAGAAGTATGACCGAAAGTCCGACCAGCTTGCGCACCGAAATGTCACGAGGGAGTCTTCCTTGTGGAAGACTTGAAAAGATAGAAGAGGATACAGAGATAAGAAAGCGATCGGAAGAACCCAGATGATGATAGAGTTTGACAGTATAAGTAGAAAGATTAGAAGTTTAAAAAAAAGGTCAAGAATGTTGGGTTTATCTCCAAGACGATGAGGGATACTAGTAGCGGGCTACACCCACTACTCAAGCTCGTTTTGGATGGAGAATTGAAAGGCACGTTCAACGGCTGTATCATGAGAACTAGAAGAAAGCTATTGGCGGTGGTGAACATTGAAATCACCTAATATGATGATTTCAGAGAAAGGAGAAGTAGAGAGAATGTTTTCTGTTTTGGTGTTTAGACAGTCAAAGAATTTAGGATAGTCAGTAGAATTAGTATATAAATAAACAGAACAAATGAATTTAGACAATGTTAAGAGAGCTTTAGCCACAAGGTGGAAAATTCAGAAGACTCCAGATTTGAGACACGAGAGTAAACAAAATCGTAGCGCACATATGCATAACAACTCCTATTACTAAAAATTGAAGATAGAGACAGTAAGAGGAAACATGAAAATGGCTTGCTATCAGAACGCTCAAGCACCTGTGCTTCTGTCAAGAATAAGATGTTTAGGTTTAAAAGAAGAGAGGTGGTATTCAACAAAATGGAAATTGTATTGAACACCGAGAATGTTGCAGAAATTATTGAACAAAATAGACCATGCACTAGGGGAAGTCAGACGCGAAGTCTTGGGGGCACCAACAATGTATCACCTATCAATAGTTTTGTTCAGCAATGTGACTAGGTATGACAGATAGCAGAAAACCTAGATTTTGTGATCACTGAATATTTTCAATCTTGTTTCAAACTTCATGAGTTCTGTAAAAAAAAAAATTGGTATCAGTATTGGGTAGTTTAAAATTTTGGTATGGCTCCATTTCTAACACACACACACACATATAATATATCATATATATATATCTCACATATAAATATATATATATATATATATATATAATATATATATTATATATATATATATATATATATATATATATATATATATATATATATATATATATACTTACAAATGTTCTTTGAAATCCACTGCGGGCTTGGCATAATCCCCTAAATATTTTTAAAATATTTAGTATTAAAGAATTTTTGGTTGTTCATTTTAGTTATTTTTATATTTTGTATATTATTATTTATATATATATATATATATATATATATATATATATATATATATATATATATATATATATATATATATATATATATATATATATATATATATATATATACTATATATATATATATATATATATATTATATATATATTATATACCAAAGGTTTCTCACCACACATAGAGCTAAAATAACTTTCTACAAATGGAAAAGCAAGAAGAAAGATAAGAGGGGTTAGTAAAAGAATAGTTCTTATTAAAATAAAAGGATGGATAGTGTGTATGTGTATCGGTAAGTGAGGAATTTCTATTCTGCTCAAGGGAAGTGGTGTTAAATGTAAAGGAACCTATTCTACCATCTCTTGAGGTTGACGATTATCTGAAATGAACAAATTGATAAAAACAATCAGTTGGCATTGATGATGATGGTCCAGGTAACGTGTCTGTCACCTGTAATGGTTGGCATTCCTGGAGGTAATTGGTAAATTACGTCCAGTAATAAATCAATCACAGATGACAGACATGTTACCTGGACCATCATCATTAATGACAATGGATCAAATAGTCATTAGTAATTGATAAATTACCCTTTTCAGTCACTTCATATTAATCTCTGCCTCCTGTCATATAATCTCTCTTTCCTTTTTTTATTTTCTGTCCATCTATTCTTGGCTTCTTTACCTTATAGAGTCAGCAGGCATATACGCCTGCGTTCTCTTTTCCCTTTTGTTGGATGTCTTTAACCTCAGAGGTGTTTTAAAATCTTTCAAAAATCCAACCCGTTCTACAATTCCTAAGTTGTGTTTCACCATCACCATCCGTATTGCAATCTTAACATGCCTGACACTATTGTGTGTTTCCTTTGGGACATATCTCCAGACTCTTGAATGTAGACTTAAATTTATATTCTGGGTCTTCCCTTTGCATCGTTGTAAGAAATCTTCTGATGTCAAGTCTTTAAATCCTTTTGAATTGTAAATAGCATTAAATACCCTATAGGATATGTGGTGGGTAAACTTTGTGGTGATTGATTGGCATTCCCATATGGTCTGAGTTTTTTTTTTTTTTTTTTTTTTTGAAAACCATGAATCTCTTTTAGGACAAGAATTGTGTATTCTAGTTTGACGATTTGTTGTTTTTACATGGTGAAAAATGATGCCAAGATATCCCATTTCATTTGTTTAGTATTACTAACATTTTCCTTAATTGCTTTACTATAAAAATTAGCAAAAGCATTTATCTTTTCATCTGTAAAGGCCCCTTCCTTTTCCTTTCTTTACCCTAGCCCTTTATCTTTGACCAACTGAGTCAATAACCTCCTCATACGTTTATTTACATGGCTAGGACATTCTTTCTTCTCAATATTAATATCCATATGGGGATAATTCCTTCACCTTACTATATGCTTTTGAATCTCCATCTGCCACCATAGTCCTATACCACAAATTATTATTACTTGACCTTTCCCATAAAATTTTGGCAATTTCTGACTCCATACTTTCAGAACTGAGGTCACTTGAGAAATTCTGATCACATTCTCCCTTATCTTTATGCTACTTTTCCCATTCATTAAAAGAATCTTCATTGTTCAAACTTGCTTTTTTCTTTTTTTTTTTTTTTTTTTTGTTCACTGGCCTGACACAAAAGTTGCATAATATGTGGAAATTAATTATTAAATTAGTTTCCATGTCCACAACAAAACCAATACCAATATGCTAGTGGTGGCCTAGGGTCTTCCAAGAACCATCATAACACACAACATTCATAGCCTTTCCATATTGACTGACATTATCAGGAAAATATTTCTCATAAAACTTATACATAACTCCTTTACATCTCCTGTTCTCTATCTCATTCCACCAACAAATCAATAACAAAGTTAGTCTGCGAATTTGAGGGTACTGGCAAATTAAAAATTGCAAAAATATTTTCAAATGAATTATACCCAATCCCAAACTCAACACTTGCCGAACTATACCAAGTAGTTTTTGATATCTTCAAAATTTGTTGTTTGAAATAGTTTTTTATTTATTTATTTTTTTTTTAAAAATGATATTCTTAGTAGGTGCAGAATCAGCATAAACTGAAATATAGTACTTATATCATATATTCTAGCAACTAAGTTAAAAATCTTTTATTTTTTCTGAGAAACTCTGTAATAGGAAAAAAAAAGTTCAGCAATGCCATTTTTCCTGAGTTTGTTTACATTGGTTTTTGGTGATGTTTTTAACTAGTTTTATCTGTTATTTTTTATATAATTTGTAACTACTTAGCAAATAATTGTGTACATTTATATTTTAATAAAAATTTAAAGGTACATATACCTAAAATTAAGTATAAAAAATTAAGAACTTTGCGAGTTAAATGTTCAATAGGAGTAATTTTTATTCTACAACGATAGTGCAAGCAGGACAGAGGTTATAAAGTAGTTTCATTTTATATATATATATATATATATATATATATATATATATATATATATATATATATATTATATATATATATATATATATATATATATATATATATATATATATATATATATATATATATATATATATATATATATATATTATAGGGTTCAGAGTTTTAAATTGAACAAGTCCGTATTTTCCCCATTTTGTATTAACACTGCCACAGTAAAATAAAAATGTTTTGGTATAGTTTGTGTGGAATAGTGAATTAAGTCCATAATTCAATTTTAACGTTAAGTTCAATGTTAATAGCAGGTAATTAACTTTTGAGATCTTTGCTCTTAAAAATGAGTCTCATGAACGTGTTTCACTTTAACTTTGAACCCTCCAAATATATCATAAAACGTGTAAATCTAACCAATTTTTCAAAAATTTTGACTTTCGGATGGTGTGAAAAATTGTGATTACATTATATAACAATATGTATCATTTTTTGAGAAATATGAACCTTTCTGAATATTTTAATCTTAAAAAGTATATGGAAATATGAAAATTAACATTTAAAAAAAAAAAAAAATTTAAATTATGAGTTACAAAAAAAATGAAATGGGAGGGGGGGAACTAACCAATTAATATTATTTAAAAATGGCTATTCCGTAGTGCATTTTATTAATATAAATGGATAAGAATAGCATTGTAGATTATCTAGAAATAAAAGAAAAAAAAATGTTTAGACACGTGTATGGTAGCAAAATCTATGCAAATTTTTCAGCATATTCAATTGGCAAAATTGCTTAATAATTGACCTGTAGATAGTTAAATCATCGATATTCATTTTGCTATACATGAAATTTTCATGTTGGCTACCCAAAATAAGTTCAATTACCGCGAATAGCCCATTATCATGAAATGTCAAATTTTTTTTCCATAAATATTTTTTTGGAATAACTTTTTTCCTACCCATGATGAGTTCTTGAAATTTTCGAAGGTTGCTTAGTTGGGTGAGACATTTTTTATTTAGAACAATTTTTTGTATACCCAATGATTTTGAAGCTGTGCACAGGAAATTTTTTTAAAAATTTTCCCATGCACAGCACCAAAATGGTTGGATGTACAAAAAAATTTATAATTTATCCAACTGCATAACCTCTGAGAATTATATATATATATAATATATATAATATATATATATATATATATATATATATATATATATATAATATATATATATATATATATATATATATATATATATATATATATATATGTTGTACATATCTCATTGACAATTTCCATTTGTCATTTTTGAGATATTGACAACAATTCCTTCCCTAATTGAATAACTAATCCTAATAACATAGTAACTGCAATTAAACCTACTTGTCCTTTATCAGAAACCAATTAAAAAATGCAGTTGGGAGGTGACGTAGATATGAGGTATTTTATAAACTAAATTAATAATGTTTAGGGTTACCTTTGTATGTATTTGAGATTCCACTTAGCCTTCCTTCATTCAAACTGGGATACTATCCAAGCTCTTATTTGACTTCTCGAAAGGTAATCAATTGCAACTGGCCAGAGTGGATACTAATGTCAATGAAGGCAACTCCAATAGTCAGAAAAATGATGAGAATGATAGTTGGGAATAGGAAATAATTAGGTTGTAGATGTCTCATAAAATTCATTTGAGGCAAAGAGAGTTGCAAGCAAATTGCAAAATAATTTTATAAGGAAAAGAGTGCTTTTACGTTATTTACTTTAATGAGGGTGATCTAACAGAAAGTTAAGTTTAAACTTAATTTTGATTATAACTGCATATATAAATGAAATTGATAATTACCCATATATGTATAATCTATTGGAATATGAAGAAACGTGTGAAACCTGTGACAAAAGATTGAGTGAAATGTTGACAAGGAAGGGGGAAAATGCAATAAGATCAAATATTATATACACTGCTTTAAGGCTAAAGTTTTAAGATCAAACTCTTTCTAACTAGAATTCCCACTGCTCACTCAAGGCAATTGAGAATAGGTGGCAACTTCAACTTACCAGATATTCCCGAATAGAATAGTTAATTCGATTTTATTCTGATAAGTATTTGTAATAGAAATATACTAAAAAAATAATGAATTTAAATATAAAAAGAAATATAATATAACATTACTAAAAATTTTACTTTCAGTGGTTTTAAAATTATCATTATTCCCAGGAATTCTGTGCTCTCTTTATGGTAACATTTTTTCTCACACTAGTTTTAAGGCATAATTTTTTTTCAATGGAAATTTCCTGCACAATTGAATATATTAATTGAGTTAGGAATAACTATTTAATTAATCAAGTTCAAGCACTGGACATTGATAAGTTTGATGAACCCCGGAATCTAAAGAACCTTGTGTAAGAGGATGATGAAAAATTCTAAACCCGAGAAAAAATGGTAACAACAAGTGTAAGTCAATCTAAGGTAGGCTTCGAGGGTTTATATATATATATATATATATATATATATATATATATAGTATATATATATATATATATATATATATATATATATATATATATATATATATATATATATATATCCTGTGCACAGCAACAAAATGGTTGGGTATAAATAAAAAACTTGCGGAGGTTGTACAGTTGTGCAAGATACACATTTTTTTATTTAGAAAATTTTTTTTGTGTACCTATTTTGCTGCTGTGCAGTGTGCAAAGGAAAACTTTCAAAAAATGTTCAGTGCACAACAACAATATGATAGGGTACACCAAAAAATATAATAAATAAAAAATGTGTATTTCGCCCAACTATACAACCTCTGAAAATTTTTTGTAGATTAGTAAAAAAAATAATCACAAGTTTTTTCTAGTTAGTTTTATCCAGCTTTTGAACATTAATATTTTCTAAATGGTAAACAAATTTACATTATTTTAAATGCAAACGCTTACCTTTTGTATTTTTCAAATCCTCTAAGTTCCATGGTTACGTCCTCAATATATTTTTGAGGAAACAAGACCTTCAAAAAATTTTTGGATTTTTGTCAAAAAAAAAAAAAAAAAAAAAAAAAAAAAAAAAAAAAAAAAAAAAAAAAAAAACTACACAAAGGAGAAATTTTTTTGAGATATTGTTGTCATTTATTAAACTACTTTTATACAAAACATTGAAATATGAATGATTCTATTTAAAAAAAAAAAAAAAAAAAAAAAAAAAAAAAAAAAAAAAAAAATATTTTTTTCATTAAAAAAAAAAAAAAAAAATGATTAAAATTTTTTTTGAGGTGGTTTTTTTTTTTTATTATTTTTATATATATATATATATATATATATATATATATATATATATATATATATATATATATATATATATATATATATATATATATATATATATATATATATATATATATATATATTATATATATATATATATTAATTAATAATTAAAATAATAAATATAATAAATATATTTTATTTTTTTATATGATACGAAAGAAGTCAAAGATGTCAATGAAGAAAAAGGGACTGCATTTTCTCAGCCATCCTAAACCTTCAACTTCAAAGGGGAGTGGAAGTATTGATGAAGAATCATTAGCAAGGAGGGTACAGGAACGTGTTGAGGAGGATCCATCCCTGGCTGGCAAGGTGTGTACAGGAATGTATAGGGGAGGATCAAACCCCTGGCAGAAAATGTTACTTTACTTCAAAATCAAAGGAAAATAGATCAAGATTCAGAAAGTTGGAGTTGGTGAAAATGACAATGAAAATGAACACCACTAAACTCTCAGGGTTAATAGGTAAAGCTGCTAATTGGAAGGAGTGCGGAGGTTATAAGTTTAGAATGGAGAGAGTACAAGTATGATATTGCAACACCACAGTATAGGTTGAAGTGTATGAGCAAAGACTGTGGAATTGAGAAATTCAAAAGAGCATGTAGTAACAAAGTTTAGAGGAATGGAAATATTAGATATAATTACTTGGTTTAATTTGGCAAGTGTTGAGTCTGGGATTGGGTATAATTCATTGGAAAATATTTTAGCAATTTTTAATTTGCCAGAACCCTCAAAATCACAGACTAACTCTGTTACTGATCTGTTGCTGAATGTGATAGAGGAAAGGGAAAAATAATATTAGAAAGATGTAAAGGAGTAATGTATAAGTTTTATGAGAAAAATTTTCCTGATGTCAGTCAATCTGGAAAGGCAATGAATGTTGTGTTATGATGGTTCTTACATAGGAACATAGGAAAATAGAGACAGTTAGAAGCCACAAGGGCCTATCGAGACTGTCCCAATCCAAACAAATAATAACAAAAAATACTAATACATGCACGAAAGACTAGGTCTATCCCATCCTAGACCCTGGAAGGCCCTAGGCCATCACTCGCATATTAGCATTGGTTTTGTTGTGGACCTGTAAACTAATTTAATAATTGATTTCCACATACTGTGCAACTTTTGTCAGTCCTGTGAACAAAAAAAAAAAAAAGCAAGTTTGAAAAATGAAGATTCTTTTAATGAATGGGAAAAGTAGCATAAATATAAGGGAGAATGTGATCAGAATTTCTCAAGTGACCTCAGTTCTGAAAGTATGGAGTCAGAAATTGCCAAAATTTTATGGGAAAGGTCAAGTAATAATAACTTGTGGTATAGGACTATGGTGGCAGATGGAGATTCAAAAGCATATAGTAAGGCGAAGGAATTATCCCCATGTGGATATTAATATTGAGAAGAAAGAATGTCCTAGCCATGTAAATAAACGTATGAGGAGGTTATTGACTCAGTTGGTCAAAGATAAAGGGCTAGGGTAAAGAAAGGAAAAGGAAGGGGCCTTTACAGATGCAAAGATAAATGCTTTTGCTAATTTTTATAGTAAAACAATTAAGGAAAATGTTAGTAATACTAAACAAATGAAATGGTCTATCTTGGCATCATTTTCCACCATGTAAAAACAACAAAATGTCAAACACTGGAATACACAATTGTTGTCCTGAAAGGGAGGATTCATGGTGTTTAAAAAAAAAAAAAAAAAAAAAAAAAAAAAAAAAAAAAAAAAAAAAGACCGTATGGGAATGCCAATCAATCACCACAAAGTTTACCCACCATATATCCAATAGGGTATTTAATGCTATTTACAATTCAAAAGTATTTAAAGACGACATCGGAAGATTTCTTACAACGATGCAAAGGGAAGACCCAGAATATAAATGAAAGTCTACATTCAAGAGTCTGCAGATATGTCCCAAAGGAAACACACAATAGTGTGAGGCATGTTAAGATTGCAATACGGATGGTGATGGTGAAACACAACTTAGGAATTGTAGAACAGGTTGGATTATTGAAAGATTTTAAAACATCTCTGAGGACAAAGGCATCCAACAAAAGGGAAAAGAGAACACAGGCGTATATGCCTGCTGACTTTATAAGGTAAAGAAGGAAAGGCTAGATAGACATAAAAGGAGAAGAGGAAAGACATATATGCCTGGAGGTGGAGATTAATATGAAGTGACTGAAAAAGGGTAATTCATCAATTACAATTGAATATTCGATCCATTTGCATTAATGATGAAAGTCTAGGTAACATATGACATCTGTAATGCAGGCATTCCTGGAGGTAATTTACCAATCACCTCCAGTACTGCCTCCATATAGAAGAAAAGAATTTACTCAGCTATATATATATATATATATATATATATATATATATATATATATATATATATATATATATATATATATATATATATATATACAATCTCACTTGCAAGATTGAGATGCGGGCACCACCCAAACCTACAACATTACAAACACAATTCAAAATAAACCAGGCAGCATCTCCCACCTGTACTAGATGCGGAATGGCCCCGGAGACCGTGAAACACTTTCTATTACGCTGTCCTTCCAACTCTCGCCCCAAACTCTTCTGGGGCATCACTTCTTTGAAGGATCTCTGGACGAGACCGACTGCGGCGGGAAGCTTCATTAGCGAAGTGTGGCCGCCTCACAGGGGTGGTCAGGGGGTGAGAAGGTAAAAAAAAAAGGTATATATATATATATATATATATATATAATATATATATATATATATATATATATATATATATATATATATATATATATATATATATATATATATTATTTTGCTCTATTCCTACATGCCCCTTTTGGATTTCTCCATTACAGTCTTCGCTCATACACTTCAACTTATTCTGTGGTGTTGCAATATCATTCTTTCCTTGTACTTTCCCCATTCTAAAATTACAACCTCGACACTCCTTACAATAAGCAGCTTTGCCTATTAACTCAGAGTTCAGTGGCTTTCATAAAGACGTAATCATTATCATTTTCACCAACTCCTTCATCCAAGACAACTCTACTTTGCAGCAATTCACTTTCAAACTCTGAAATAATAGCCTTCCTCTTTTGAACAGAATTTAACTCCTGGTCTTTTTCATTCTCAGATAAATCTGAGTTCGCTGAAGGCCATCATCACTGTCAGGACAACTTTCAAGATCCTGAACTATTTTACCTTGATCTTGAAGTAAAGTGACATTTTCTGCCAGGGATGGATCCTCCTCTACACATTCCTCTACCCTTTTGGCTAATGATCTTTCATCAGTACTTCCAAGTTCCACTCTCCTTTGAGGTTGAAGGTTTGGGATGGTTGAGAAAATGCAGTCCCTTTTTCTTAAATGATATTATACGATTTATCAGCAAAAGGCAAATTATTTTGAAAGAAAAAAAAAAAAAATCCAAATGATGAAAATATTTTTTTTTCCACACCTGCTACTTATTTGATTGTTCTATTCAAAGACGTTTTATTCTTTTACTGTCTTTTTTTTACAATATTACCAAATCAAGAAAAAAAAAAAAATTTAGTTTCTTATTTATGTTGACATTTTTTTTATTATTTACAAGATACAAATACATCTCTTACCTTACATATATATTACATATATATAAGCATTATGTTAATGTATAAGCAATCATATATTTATACAATGCAAGAGGCAGCATTTGCTAGGTTAGGTCTCTTTTTTTTGCTGTATGTGTACTTTTTATCCTTTAAGTCAAGGTTAGGTTAAGTTAAACTAAATTTTTAGATCTTAAAATTTGTTAAATCTAACTAGTTTAACTTAACCCAACCTTGACTTCAGAGGCAAAATGTACACCTACAGTAAACAAAGAGCCATAACCTAGCAAATACTGCCTTTTGCACTGTGAAAATATAATATAACTTACAAATTAATAATATTTATATATATATATGTGAGAGAGAGAGAGAGAGAGAGAGAGAGAGAGAGAGAGAGAGAGAGAGAGAGAGAGAGAGAGAGAGAGAGAGAGAGAGAGAGAGAGAGAGAGAGAGAGAGAGAGAGAGAGAGAGAGAGAGAGAGAGAGAGAGAGAGAGAGAGAGAGAGAGAGAGAGAGAGAGAGAGAGAGAGAGAGAGAGAGAGAGAGAGAGAGAGAGAGAGAGAGAGAGAGAGAGAGAGAGAGAGAGAGAGAGAGAGAGAGAGAGAGAGAGAGAGAGAGAGAGAGAGAGAGAGAGAGAGAGAGAGAGAGAGAGAGAGAGAGAGAGAGAGAGAGAGAGAGAGAGAGAGAGAGACCCATACCCATAAACAAATGATTGTATGCCATGCATTTACAATTTCATTACTGAACTGCAATAATGCATATTATAATACAAGATGCAAATGCATGGCACACAGACATTTGTCTACAGGGTGTCTGCCCCCTATAACCCTGACTTGAGTGGTGGTGGTAAAATTTTTACTTATATTGCTTTTCTCCTCTTTTACTTAATATATATATATATATATATATATATATATATATATATATATATATATATATATATATATATATATATATATATATATATATATATATATATATATATATATGGTAAAGGTGGAGATTGTTTCTGAGTTTCGATTGTTAAAAAATATCGAAAATCGAAAATATCGGAGAAGCCTATCGTAAACAAGAGAGTTGTCAGAGGTACGAGGTACTATTACTAGACATAGACACAATTATTATTACTTACTTTTCTAGCAGAACCTAATTCGACTTATCATAACCTGAACTACCGAAATTGCCGTAAAAAGAGGCCTAACCTACACAAGAATTTGCCGTAAAAGAGACCTAACGTACACAAGAACGTTTGCACGACATAGTAGCCTAGGGCTAATTATAGGCAGGAAAATATCGATTAAAATAAATATCGACATAAAAAAATATCGATATAAAAAATATCGAAACTCAGAAACAATCTCCACCTAAGCCATATATATATATATATATATATATATATATATATATATATATATATATATATATATATATATATATATATATATATATATATATATATATATATATATATATATATATATATATATATATATATATATTCTAATATTTTAACTATTATTTCCATTTTTGGCTTCAAGATCTTTTAAAATCTAGTCATAATTGCAACCTGGTTAAAACAGTCAAAGGACAGTGCACTTTTGGCAGACGATTTGTGACATTATATCGAAAAAAATAATTGTTTTAAATTAAATTAACAACAAAAAAAAAAAAACCGTTTCGTTTTCGTAGTCAGACCGAGTAGGAAAAAAATAGTATTACCGAAAACATTTCAGCATATTTTGAGTTTAGATTTCAATAGAATGAAAATACAGAGGTCGTGCTACATCGAATTATAATGAAACCACTCTATTAGGTCCGCCCTCTTACGCTATGTTGTAGAATAAAATTGACTTCTAGGGTACGTTTTACGGTACCCGTTTTACTCACAAAGTTTTTCCCTTTTTATATTTCATTGTAGGTATAAATACCTTCAAATTTTTATTCACATAAAATAAATTTACACACTTACTTGTTAATAAAAAAAAAAAAAAAAATTTAGCAAACAATTTTTTTATGAAATTATTTTTATATAAAATAAAAAAAAAATTTAATTGCATATATATATATATATTATTAAAATACGTTTTCAAACAATGTATTTTTCGATCGCTATAGGACTAGCATTTTTTCAGAAAAGATTACGCTGATTTTACACCTACTATTTATTCTTTCAATAAATAATAAAATAATAATATATATATAATTATAAATAATATAAATATATATATTATATACATACAGATTCAAAAACTGTCAACTTTAAAGTTTCAATCAAACAATAAAAAAAACTAAAACCTAACCTAACAAAAACCTAACCTAACCTAGTCCTAAAACCTATAAAACCTCCGAATTCGTATTAAAAAAAAAATAAATTATATATATATATAATAATATATATACAAATAATATTAAATATATAATATATATATATATAATATATATATATATATATAATATATAAATATATATATAGGTAATTCCTCATTTCCTGAAAACAAACAAAAAAAAAAAAAATAATTTTTTTTTAATATTTTATTGAAAAAACGTATATTGCACTTGAAAAATTATAAGAAAAAAAAAAAAAATTTATTATTGTCACTGAACATACGATAATCGCTATGTTTCAGATTACGCTGATTTTACACCTACTAAGAAAATCATTTCTTAAAAAAAAAATAATAATAATAAATTAAAATAATAACGGTTTCAAACAATAAATTTTTAAGAAAATATCAAAAAATTGATTATATTTTTTATTGAATTCGTATTAAAAAATAAAAGGCCAGCTTCGTAAATTTCAGTCTTTTCCATAAGAATCGACATCTAATCGGTAAAAAGAGATATATCGTAAAAAATGAATTTGAAATTAATGAATAAATAAATAATAATTAAATTAAAAACATTTCTATTGAAATTTTAAAATTAATAAAATTTATATAACTCCTCCGCCTTTAACAGTAAATATCTAAAGCCAGAATTCAAAAGAAAAAGTGTTTCAGGCATCAATAATTTAGCAAAAAATATCGTTGGACGTTAATTAAATTTTTTTCCCAGCTCGATAAAATGCTTAAATTTATATTAATTTTAATTTATTTTATTTTTTTTTAAGTTTTTAAGTTATTCTGAACTTAAAAATATGAAGACAGTAACGTTATTTAAAAGAAAAAAGGAAAAAGAAATCAATAAAATATAAAAAAATCATGACTTTTTTGGGAAAAAAAAATCACGTAAAAAAATCAACTGATTTATTTAATTTGATTTTTATTATGTCACCTGTTTTGAATAAAAAAAAAATTTGATGTTTTAGCAAATTATGCCGTTAAATTTGTGCAAAAATTTAGAAATCGTTTAGCTACACCCCCCCCCATTCAATTAATATTTTAAAATTAAGAAGAAAAATGCAATAATATTATTTTGATTTGTGGAAGAATATATCCAAATAAATATTTAAAAAGATCGATTTTTCTAAGCATCAATAGGTCAATTTTTGTTCCGCAAATTGAGCCCTCGCATACCACATGAATAAACACTCTTGGTGGAGAGCTTCACCAGCTCTCGGAGCGTGTGGTTTACTCACTCTGAACTGGTGGTGGCCTGAAGGGCAGTATTTTGTCTGCCTGGAGGGACAGCATATGCCCTCGTAGGTGAAGTCCGTTCTCAGAAACAAAACAAAAAACAAACAAAGCACTCTTGGATTGAAACAACCTACCCAGTGATGCTTTTAAACATGTACATTTTATAAAATAAATATTTATATAAAATGTAGATCATATAAAAGCTCTATTTTAATAAAAAGAAAATAAAAACATTGAGAGAAGAATAATAATCATTCCTTGTTGTTTTATCCCCAGTAATCTCCTCAGCTAACCTAACAAAGCCAACCACACATCTTTTTTCTAACATTTTCCAGTTAACATATCCTAACTTTGCCCTAGTTTGTTTTGAAAACTACTCTTTCTTTAAAATTAAATTGTACCTCAGATATTAGTTTCTTTTAGCAACCTTCTACATACGTAACTACCCCAACATTATTAACTTAGCTCGATATACATTATACAGGCATCATCACTATGTTAATATTCTTTTAGAATATGTGCGCAATGATGTTTGTTCTCGTGTCTCTAATATGGAGTCTTCCTAATTTTCCACCCTGTGTAGTGTGCAGCGAATTACTGAGGTGTTTCTCTCTCTGGTAAGAATGCGTACATTCCATATAATTTCTCTTCTATTTAGTCTAACAAACCTTGCTTAAATTCTAATTCCTCCATCTCTCTATTCGACACAATCTTCCATCCATTTTTGAAATCTTCGAAAACACACAATTTAAACCTTCCTCTTTCTTTAATATTCTAGGTGATTTTTTTTCCCGTGATCTTTCTAGGAAAAATCACTTCACTTCTTTTTCTAAGTAAGTTTCTAAGAGGTTGCGTGTTCTGAGACGCTTTCAGAATTTCTTTAATCCACCTCAATTGCTTGCTCTTTATAGGAATGTTGTTCCAGTGGTTGAATTTCTTGTATTTGGCTGTAGAATTCTCTCTCTCTCTCTCTCTCTCTCTCTCTCTCTCTCTCTCTCTCTCTCTTTATCTCTCTCTCTCTCTCCTCTCTCTCTCTTTCTCTCTCTTTTCTCTCTTTTTTT
>SEYY01020171.1:45000-48308 GCA_009176605.1 Armadillidium nasatum
TAATTATAATAATAATAATAATAATAATAATAATAATAATAATAATAATAATAATAATAATAATAAATAACAGTAATCACAATAATAATAGTACTGAATAATAATAATAATAATAATAATAATAATAATAATAATAATAATAATAATAATAATAATAATAATAATAATAACTAACAATGATAATAATAACTAACAATGATAAATTCAATAATTATATTAATATTAATTTCGAAAATGATAATGACAATATTTATAATAATTTGAACCGTAATAATACTAAAATTAGTTACTATATAATAATGATAATGAATTTTGTGATTTTGAGTTAATGTGAAGTTAAGTGGTTAGGTCGGGTATTTTAGTTTTTTGATAGCAGGTGATTTTTGACATTTTTTCGAAATGTGGGAAGTGTTGCTAGTTCCTGAATGTTTTTTTGGAAGATCATTCCATTTGACATCAATAATTACCACGTACTTATAAGGACGGACATAAGATTAAATACTTTGGTGTATGACGTCATAGTAAAATAAATACTTTGGTGTATGACGTCATAGTAAAATAAATACTTTGGTGTATGACGTCATAGTAAAATAAATACTTTGGTGTATGACGTCATAGTAAAATAAATACTTTGGTGTATGACGTCATAGTAAAATAAATACTTTGGTGTATGACGTCATAGTAAAATAAATACTTTGGTGTATGACGTCATAGTAAAATAAATACTATGGTTTATGACTTCAAAGAAGGGACATGAGACAATTAAATCATAGTAAAAGAATTACTTAGTAATTTAGATCAATGTTATAAATTTAGGACAATCTGGAATCCATATTATTGGCGCAAACAAAAGTAAAATAAATTTAAAATGGCTTCATAAGTAACAAAGGTTTATTTTGATAATCATATTTTTATATTTGTCTTTATTTATTTTCTTGATAAAAGTTTTACAGGAAAAACGATAAAATTTGTTTAAAAAATTGATTAATTAACGACATGGTAACTTATATGTTTAAAATAGGCAACTTTTAGGACGAACCTTGGACGAGCTTCATTAGAAAATAGTCGTTGAAGTTTGAATTTAAACTCAAATGCAAAAGGGCTTATCCCCTTTTTTGTATACGAATCTCTCTATCAATTTGACCTACTGTATATACGCTAGTATATATTTATACTGTGATATAATGAAAAACGTAGAGCATTAGAGCATCATCAGTTGAGAAGAATATCTGGCAACCTTTAGCGGAAATTTTATAATAACGATAGTTACACTAGATTAATAGAAAAGTGGTGTATCATTACCAGAGCATGTCGGCTCTTTCCTTAATATTTCTTAAACTAAATCTCATAATTTATATCACTATCCTTGCAATGCTAATCAACGTTAGAATATCGTAATCAATCTCTGCAATGATTGCACCATCTTTATATTCTAGACTCGTCTGCATCACATTTGACAACACCATCACCATAATACATGTAAAACCCTAAATTAAATTTAAAAACTGCAAAAGCTTATCAAACAATGACGAAAATTCTCTTTGTTTTGTTTTTGTTTTTTGTTTTTGTTTTTTTTTGTCACTTGAAGAAAAATGCAAAGACACTCAAACTAAGCCTCTGAGTAGCACACACTTATTTCTTTACTCCAGAGACTTATAAACCCAGCCCAAGAGATTGAAGGTCTCATAAACAAAATACTATAAACGTGCATATACATATATATATATATATATAATATATATATATATATATATATATATATATATTATATAAATATATATATAATATATATATATATATAAAATAAAATAAAAAAAAAAAAAATATATATATATAATATATATATTATATATATATATATATATATATATATATATATATAATGAATCATTACCATATCTACAACTCTTATACTGCCATATAAATGAAAACACATGCACACACAAACACTCACACGCACACACACACACACATACATACCCACACCCACCTAAACACACGCACACATACACATACACACCCACACACACACACACACACACACACGCACACACACACACACTACACACACACATACATACACCACACCCACACACACGCACATGAACACACACACACACACACACATACACACACACATACATACCCACAACCACCCACACCACCACACATACATACACCCAACCCACACACACACACATCGCACACATACCCACACCCACACCCACCCACACACACACACATACATACCCACACCCACCCAGACACACACCCACGTTAAATTTATACTAAAAGAAAACAATGTAATTGGGATCGTAAAAGAGGATCCTGGTAACTATTTTTATTCAATATTGAAAGCAAAATGGCTTTTAGGCCGCATTCCAATACCTCCTCATTTAATCCTTTATAAATATATATAATTATCACTTAAACTATAAATATAATAATATAGATATATTATATATATAATTATTACATAATATATATATAAAAAAAAAAAAAAAAAAAAAAAAAAAAAAAAAAAATATATATATATAATTATATACTATAGTATATATATATAGGTATTATAATTGAAATTTTTTTATACGAATACTACTATGGTAGGTGCTCGAGGGAATTGACCACTCGCATTCCATTACCATTGAGTCGTCCTCGTTGCACAAGTTGTGCCCTGCTCTCGCACAATTTTGTGTGGATGCTGGGACCACAGACTTGCCCGTTGTAACGTGCCTCCTCTTTTCAGCCCCTCTGTTCTGTGAACTCTCTTACCATCATCTTTTTTCCTCCTGTATTTAATCATAACTCTTCAAGGCTTCCCTATGCGCCCACCGCTCTGCCTCGGTTAGGCGGGTTGGTGGTGCATCTCTCTTTTATAATATATATATAATATATATATATTATATATTTATATATATATAATAGATATAAATATATATTATATATATATATATATATACTATATATTACTTAAGGTGTTGACATATGTGTAGAATAGATGGTCAAAGTGCTTAGATCCGAGGTCGAAGAGGGTAGAGGGAGATGAGTAGAGGGAGGGGGTAGATGGAGAGGAGTAGAGGGGGAGAAGTAGAAGGAGAGGGATAGAAGGAGAGAGATAGAGGGAGAGGAAGACCAATGTGAAGATGGATGGATGGAGTAAGGGAGATTTTGGGGGGAAAGGGATTTGAATTTAGACAAGGGAAGGAGAGTTACGGAGGAGAGTATCAGATGAAGGACTGTGATGAGGGTGTGTGTGTGTGTGTATGTGTGTGCGTGTGCGTGTGCGTGTGTGTGCGTTTCCTGTGTGA
>SEYY01020172.1:0-2500 GCA_009176605.1 Armadillidium nasatum
TATTGGAAATCTGGTAAAATTAAAGGCCGATATGTCCCGATACACAGCGTTTGAAGATATGAGAGTCATTTAGGAAGTTGAGAAATGATGAAGGAAGTGTGTTCCTGATTTTACCAGTAGATTACATGTAATATTGAGGATAGCGGTTAAATATGGGGTCGGAGAGTTGGATAGAGAAAGGATGAGACTGTGTAGAAAGACGTTTCACACGAGCTCTCAATGGAGGAAGTATGCGACGAGAGAGTTCAGAAGAGCAGTGTCCGTTGTAATAGCGATTGTATAGAGAGAGTGACGCAACAATTTGATGGACATGCAGAACGAGACTGGAGATAATTAGTGAGAGTAGGAGAGTTGATAAGACGAAAAGCCCTAGACTCCACCTTCTCAAGGAGAACTATGAGTGGAACAACCCCAGATGTGAGGCGTATTCCATACAGGGGCGAACAGCAACTTCATAAAGAGCAAACAACTGGAGTGGAGTGAAGAAATACTGAAGGCGCCTCAGAATACCCAACCTTTTAGAAGCTTTTTTAGAAAGAAGTATTGTGATCTTTTAAGGAGAGATGAAGGTTTGAGTTGTGTGTTTTCGAAGATTTCATAGTTGTGTTGAAGGTTGTATTGAGTAGAGAGATGACTAATTGAGTTTCGGAGTCATTGAAAACGACATGTTTCCTCTGCTTCAATTTGAAATACGAGATAGATCAGAGGTCAGTTTCTACAAGGCTACCTTCCTTTCGTCTTCTAACTGCTGTTGGTAGAGATACCTTTCAATTTAATAGCGCAATGCAGCGTGGATTCATCGGCATAGGAGCGGATAGGAGATGAAGTAACAGAGAAGATATCATTAATCAAAAGCAGAAAAAGTGTTGGTGATAGGACATATTCTTGAGGAATACCACTATTGATAGATTTAAAGGATGAACTGTGGTCGTCTACAACAGCTGCTATAGAACGACCGGAAAGGAAATCAGAGAGAAGGATAGATTCCGAAAGAGGTAAGTTTGGAAATCAAAGCTTTGTACCAGACCCTATCGAAGGCTTTCGATATGCCTTGCGCCACAGCAAAAGATTCACCGAAATGCCGAAGAGCGGAGGACCAAGAGTCAGAGAGAAGGGAAAGAAGATCACCAGTAGAGCGTTTCTTTCGAAAGCCATACTGGTGATCAGAGATAAGATTAGAAGAATTAAGATGATTCCACACCTTCGTGTTAAGGATAGATTCGAAAACTTTAGAAAGAATTCAGGTCAAAGAAATTCGGATTCTAAAATTTGCCGGATTCGGGTTCGGATTCGAGAAATTACAAAAATTGCCGGATTCGGATTCGAGGGTCCCGGATTCGGATACGGATTCGAAGGTTGCCGGATTCGCTCATCACTGATATATATATATATATATATATATATATATATATATATATATATATATATAATATATATATATATATATATATATAATATATGGTAGGAGATGATTGAATAAACGATTTTATTTTTACTTCCAGTTGGGTACGATAAAAATTTTCGATTAATCGATATATTGAGTAATATTAATTTCCCAATGTTCTGCTTATTATTATTATTATTATTATTATATTATTATTATTATTATTATTACGTATTACTTATTACTATTATTACTATTGTTAATGCATGGCAGAGGAACGTGATTCTACAGGGGCGTATAAAAATGTCAAACTTTCAGAGACAAATCTGTCTTCAAAATCCCGATCCCGGATATATAAAAAGGCCAAACTATCAGAGAAAAATCTGTCCACAAAATCTCGATACGGATTTATAAAAAGGCCAAACTATCAGAGACAAATCTGTCTTCAAAATAGAATAAAAACTATATATTAAAATAGAAAAATCGAAACAGGAAGATGAAACCAATAAGAACAGAGAGAGAGAGAGAGAGAGAGAGAGAGAGAGAGAGAGAGAGAGAGAGAGAGAGAGAGAGAGAGAGAGAGAGAGAGAGTATTGGAAATATCTCTCTTACTTTAAACTCTTATTTTAAATTTTGATACGAACCTATGGGCCATTGATCACATGGAATTTTGTAATAAATTTTCAAGGTGGATGAGGAGGAATTAAGGAGAAGGGAAAGAAGAAGAGGAAGAATGAGGAGGAGAAGAAGAAGAGGAAGTAAGAAGAGAAGAAGGAAGAGGAGAAGAAGGAGGAGGAAAAGAAGAAGAAAATAAGGTGGAGGAGAAAAATAAGAGGAAGAATGAGGAGGAGAAGAAAAAGAAGGGGACGAAGAAGAAGAGGAAGAAGAAGGAGGAAGAGGAGTGAAAGAAGAAGGAAAAGGAGAAGGAGGAGAAGAAGAATGAGGAAAACAAGAAGAATTAGGAGGAGAAGAAAAAGAAGAGGAAGAAGAATGAGGAAGAGGAGTAAAAGAAGAAGGAAAATAAGTAGGAGGAGAAGAAGAATGAGGAGGAGAAGGGGAAGAGGAATAGAATAAAAAAGAAAATGAGTAAGAGAAGAAGAAGAAAGAGGAAAGGAA
>SEYY01020172.1:5000-7500 GCA_009176605.1 Armadillidium nasatum
GTGTGTGTTTGTGTTGCACAGAATTGATCTTGCATTTTGGTGTAACTTTACGAGGTTTGGTTGGTGTGTACTTTGTTTTAGTTAATGTAATGTGTGTTTGTGTTGCTCAAATTTGGTCTACTTACATTTTGGTTAGGCATTATTGTTAAATTTGTTTGTATTTCATTTTTCATTGTTATAATAATAATAATAATAATATAATAATAATAATAATAATAATATAATAATAAATAAATAATAAAATAAAAATAAAATAAATAATAAAATAATAATAAAATAATAATAATAATAATAATAATAATAAATAAAATAATAATAAAATAATAGAAATAAATAATAAATAATAAATAATAATAATATAAAAAATAATAATATAATAATAATAATAATAATAATAATAATAATAATAATAATATATAATAATATAATAAAAATTAACAAACCAATCATTTTTCCAAAGTTTGACCCTTTCTTATCAAAGGTGCCAGCCAAAAATTGGCACCCTTTTGTCTATAGACAACATTCGATGGAATCATTAATTGCTATATATATATATATATATATATATATATATATATATATATATATATATATATATATATATATATATATATATATATATATATATATATTATATATATATATATATATATATATATATATATATATATATATAATATATATATAATAGGCCAACATGGAAAATGTATATTGGTTCAAATTGTTTAAGTAATGGAAGTTTGGGAAAATAGATGAAGGAAGTGTGTTCCAGACTTTACCAGTAGAGAGTACATGTAAGATTGAGCATAGCGTTTAAGTATGGGGTAAGAAAGTTTGACAGAAAAAAGATGAGACTACTGTATAGGAACTACCCTCGGGACAGAAGGTTTGGGATTAGAGTGTTTCTGAGGAATAGTGTCTATTCCTCAAGGTTGTCCTCCAATAACAGCTGATACTGAAGTTTAGTGTGACGTTTATCAGAGTGAAAATAGTAATGGATTTTTTTTGGAAAAGTTGGCGTGAAACAGGATAGGTGCTGAAAATACACAGAAAAGTAGAAATAGGATTTTTTTGTTGATGGATATGAGTGATGGGTTTCTTGATGGATATATTGATGGATATACTGATGGGTTTCTTGATGGATTTCTTGATGGGTTTATTGATGGGTTTCTTGATGGATATATTGATGGATTTCTTGATGAATATAGTGATGGATATATTGATGAATTAGTTTATGGATATCTTGATGGATATAGTGATGGGTTTTTTGATGAATATAGTGATGGATATAATGATGGGTTTCTTGATGGATATATTGATGGGTTTCTTAATGAATATATTGATGGGTTTCTTAATGGATATATTGATGGGTTTCTTAATGGATATATTGATGGATTTCTTTATGGATATATTGATGGGTTTCTTGATGATATATTGATGGGTTTCTTGATGGATATATTGATGGATTCTTGATGGTTTCTTGATGGATTTCTTGATGGATATATTGATGGGTTTCTTAATGGATATATTGATGGATTTCTTTATGGATATATTGATGGGTTTCTTGATGGATATATTGATGGGTTTCTTGATGGATTTCTTGATGGATATATTGATGGGTTTTTTGATGGATTTCTTGATGGATATATTGATGGGTTTCTTAATGGATATATTGATGGATTTCTTTATGGATATATTGATGGGTTTCTTGATGGATGATATTGATGGGTTTCTTGATGGATTTCTTGATGGGTTTATTGATGGGTTTCTTGATGGATTTCTTGATGGGTTTATTGATGGGTTTCTTGATGGATTTCTTGATGGATGATGGGATGGGTTTCTTGATGGATATATTGATGAATTAGTTTATGGATATCTTGATGGATATAGTGATGGGTTTCTTAATGGATATACTGATGGGCTTCTCGATGGATTTCTTGATGGATATATTGATGGGTATCTTGATGGATATAATGATGGGTTTCTTGATGGATATACTGATGGGTTTCTTGATGGATATAGTGATGGGTTTTTGATGGATTTTCTTTATAAGTTTCTTGATGGATTTCTTGAAATATACATTGATGGGTATCTTGATGGATATAATGATGGGTTCTTTGATGAATTTCTTTATAGGTTTCTTGATGGATTTCTTGATGGATACTTTGATTGGCTTCTTGATGGATATAATGATATGTTCCTTGATGGATTTTCTTTATGGATACATAGATGAGTTTCTTGATGGATATATTAATGGGTATCTCGATGGATTTCTTGATAGATATATTGAAAGTTTCTTGATGGGGATGGACTCTCGATGTATATATTGATGGGTTTCTTGATGAATTTTTGATGGATATATTGATGGATATATTGATGGATTTCTTGATGAATTTTTGATAGATTCCTTGATGGATATATTGATGGATTTCTTGTGGATTTATTGATGTATTTCTTGATGGGTATCTTGATGGATTTATTGTTGGATTCATTGATGTAT
>SEYY01020172.1:17500-20000 GCA_009176605.1 Armadillidium nasatum
CTATTAGAAACTCCTACGAATTTTGTGACACTGTGAAACTTTTGAACTCTCGGGGTTTTATGGTTAGTCTGGATGTGAAGTCACTTTTCACTAACATACCATTACATGAGACTATAGAGATAATTCTACAAAAACTCTTCTCCGATGCTCCCACGTTTAACTCCTTCGATAAACAGAATTTCAGGAAACTTCTGGAACTCTCAGTTTTGGATACTTATTTTATTTTTGATAAAACTGTATATAAACAATGTGACGGGATGGCCATGGGCTCCCCCCTTGGCCCTTCATTTGCAAATATTTTTATGTGTTACCTGGAGGAAATGTTTTTGGAGATATGCCCTCCCACTTTTAAACCTATTTTTTATAGAAGGTATGTAGATGATACCTTCGTTATTTTTAAAGAACAAGATCATGCCACTCAATTTCTGCAGTTTGTCAACTCTCTCCATAACAATATTGAATTTACTTTGGAAAGTGAAGGTCGATGAGTCCCTATCATTTCTCGATGTGCGGGTCAGAAGAGATGGACAGTTCTTCTCGACTGAGGTATTTAGAAAGAGAACTTTTTCAGGTCAAGGTATAAATTTTTATAGTTTTACTTCTTATAATTTTAAATTAAATTGCTGCAAAACTTTAATTAATCGAGCATACAAAATATGCTCAAATTGGACACTTTTTAATCAAGAAGTTAATTTTCTTAGGTTTTTTTTCAAAAACAATGGATACCCCTTGGGGATTTTTTCAAATATAATAAAACAATTTTTAAATGATATTTTTATTCCAAAACTAAATCTTCCAACTGTGCCCAAATTAAAAATGTATTTCTCTTTTCCCTATATGGGAGAAAACACAGCATTTTTTAAGAAGGAACTAAAAAGGATTTTATCTAAGAATTATACTTTTATAGATTTTAATTTTATCTTTCAACAACCCCAGAACTATTGACTCTCTCTTTCGCTTCAAAGATGAAATCCCCAAATCGATGCGTGCTGGAGTTATATATTTTTATTCTTGTCCTAAATGTCCTTTAGGAACATACGTGGGCTCTACTGAGCGTATGATAAAAGTCCGCATCGATGGTCATAGAGGAGTGAGTCATAGAACGGGGAACCCATTGACCACCAAGGAGTTCTCTTCTATCAGGAACCATTCAGTCCAGTGCAAAGCTAACATTCTAATGGATGACTTTAAAATCTTGGGACAACACAATGAAAGAGAGGCCCTTTTGGTCAGTGAGTCCTTACACATCAAGGAACTCCGGCCAACACTCAATTTGGATAATAGCTCTGTTAATTTATATGTTGTTTAATTTGAACTTGTTACTCCCGCTGTTTTTTGTTTTTTTTTTTTTTTTTTTTTTTGCTAATTATTGCTGTAATGTATAACAACCAACTAATTTTAACTTTTTATTCTGTACCGAGCTTACCTGTGCTGGAAAATTTTACCAATTTTATTAATTACTGTGTGTTTCTGTCCGTGAGATGTCTTAGCTGTTTTAGGTAAATTATTTTGGGTCTTTTTTTTTTTTTTTTTTTTTTTTTTGTCATTTATTGTTATTGTTTGTTATTGTTTTTTAATTATCGTTTTGCTTTTATTTATTTGTGATTTTGATTTTATTATATTGGTTCTGTTTTAGCCTTGAAAATGGGAACATTTCCCGAAACGTTGGTAATAAAGAATTATGATTCTAAAATGGATTTTCCTCTTCATTTTTAAATTGAGGTTCACTAGGAACAATAACATTACGATATATATATATATATATATATATATATATATATATATATATATATATATATATATATAATATATATATATATATATATATATATATATATATATACGGCGTTGTGTGCAAGGAAGTTGGGAAAACAGATAAAGGGAGTGTGTTCCAGACTTTACCAGTAGAGTGCATGTAAGAGTGAGCATAGAGGTTAAATCTGGGGTCGGAGAATTGGACAGAGAAAGGATGAGACTATGTAGAAAGTCGTGTTTCACAAGCCCTTCTCAATGGAGGAGGTATGCGACGTGGGAGTTCAGAAGAGCAGTGTTTGTTGTAATAGCGATAGTAAAGAGAGAATGACGCAACAATTCGACGGGCAGAAAGAGATTTGGAGAAAGTAAGAGCAAAAGAGTTTATAAGACGAAAAGCCCTAGACTCCACCTTTCAGAAAAGAGCTGTATGTGTGGAACCACACCAGATGTGTGAGACGTACACCATACAGGTGCGAAAAACACCCCTTTAAGGAGGAAGTAACTAGGGTGGCGTAAAAAAAACTCACGAAGGAGCCTAAGAACACCCAATTTCTTAGAAGTATGTTTAGAAAGAGAAGTAATTTGTTCTTTCCAAGAATGATCACGAGAAAAAACACCGAGAATATTAAGGACAGATGTAGGGTTGAGTCGTGTGTTTTCGAAGAAGATATCATAGATATGTGGAATATTGTGTTGAGCAGAAAGATGGAAAAATTGAATTTTTGAGGCATTGGAAACGACCATG
>SEYY01020172.1:30000-35000 GCA_009176605.1 Armadillidium nasatum
GCAGTAAATATTAATTTATGCTCCTATATTACATTTAGCGCTATATTACATTTAGCGGTACACATTCAGTACATTTAGCATTAAACGTAAATTTATGCTCCTTTATTACATTTATCGGTAAGGATTCAGTACATTTAGCAGTAAGTATAAATTTATGTTCCTTTATTGCATTTATCGGTACACATTCAGTACATTTAACAATAAATATAAATTTATACTCTTATATTACATTTATCAGTACATATTTGGTACATTTGGCAGTAAATATAAATTTATGATCCTTTATTATATTTATCGGTAAAGATTCAGTACATTTAACAGTTAAAATATATTTATACTCCTATATTACATTTAGTTGTACACATTCAGTACATTTTACAATGAATATAAATTATGTTCCTTTATTACATTTATCGTTAAAGATTCAGAACATTTAGCAATAAATGTAAATTTATGTTCCTTTATTGCATTTATCAGTACACATTCAGTATATTTAGCAGTAAATGTAAATTTATGCTCCTTTAATGCATTTATCGGTACACATTCAGTACATTTAGCAGAAAATATAAATTTATGTTCCTTTATTACATTTATCTGTACACATTCAGTACATGTAGCAGTAAATGTAAATTTATGCTCCTTTATAGCATTTATCGGTACACTTTCAGTACATTTAGCATTAAAAGTAAATTTATGCTCCTTTATTACATTTATCAGTACATTTAGCAGTACCCCTTCAGTATTTCATATGTCAGACCGTTTAAGACATTCATTTTACGCATTGAGGACATTTTTCAGTACAGATTTAAAGATATTTATCAGTACCTTTTCAGGGTAATTGTACCCTTGCAAGACAATTACTTTTGCTTATTCAGGACATCTACTTTTACATTTTCAGTACATTTATTATTACACAATGGGTACTGATAAAAGTCATGAAAATGCATACCTTAAAGGTATGTATCAGTAACCTTTTCATGGCATTTATCAGTACCCATTTTAGGACATCTTCATCTATTATTGCTAATGTCAGTACAAAATCTATTTTATATTTTATGAGTATACTTTTTGTTGGTTCAATCTCCCAGTGGGAAATGAGAAACTATGAAGGAACATTTCATTTGGAGATGAAGACAAAATCTGTAGCGTTAGTCACTGGTTGGCTAATCTGTTATAAGATAATCTGACTTTGTTACTGATTCGGGTTCAGGCTATTTTGGATTTCCTGTTTCGATTCCGTTTCTGCTCCGGTACCATTTCCGTTTCCATTTTATATTTCGGTCCCTGTTTCCGTTTTCGTTTCCATTCCCGATTCAATTTTCATTTCCGTTTCCGGTTCATATTTCGATCCCTATTTCCGTTTCTATTTCCGATTCAATTTTCATTTCCGTTTCCGGTTCATATTTTCGATCCCTATTTCCGTTTCTATTCCCGATTCAATTTTTCATTTCCGTTCCCGCTTTCGGTCCCATTTCCATTTTCATTTCCGTTTCCGGTTCATATTTTCGATCCCTATTTCCGTTTCTATTCCCGATTCAATTTTTCATTTCCGTTTCCGCTTTCGGTCCCATTTTCATTTCCGGTTCTGATTCCATTTCCGGTTTCATTTCCGATTCCGGTCCCTGTTCTGATTCAGTTTCTCTTTTCGATTCCGTTTCCGTTTCCGATTTCGGTCCCATTTCCGTTTTTAATTTCCGGTTTCAATTCATTATCTTCTTTCATTTCCGTATCTGATTCCGATTCATTTTCTGATTTAGTTTCTGTTTTCGGTTCCGTTTCCGATTTTGGTCCCATTTCCGGTTTCGATTCATTATCCGGTTTCATTTCCGTATCCGTTTCAGGTTATTTTTTTCTGATTCGGTTTCCGTTTTCGGTTCCTTTTTCGATTTTGGTCCCATTTCCGCTTTCATTATCGGTTCCGATTCATTATCCGGTTTTATTTCCTTTTCCGGATTCCGGTTTCTGTTTCATTTCGATTCCGGTTACTATTCTGTTTCATTTTCGATTCCGGATTCCGGTTTCTGTTTCATTTTCGATTCCGGTTACTATTCTGTTTTTTCCGCTTTCGGTTCGGTTTCCGTTTCGTTTCCAATTCTGACTCTACAAATCATTTCCATTTCCGGATTCCGGTTTCTGTTTCATTTTCGATTCCGGTTTCCGGTTTTTTCCGCTTTCGGTTCGGTTTCCGTTTCGTTTCCAATTCTGACTCTACAAATCAGACAAATTTAAATAAAAATGATCATAAAAGTATTTCCTTGAGGTTAAGGGCATAAATTTCACGCACAAAAGTGTCCTAAGGGGATGTAACGCCTCCTACCAAATTAAAAAAAAATTGGGACACACAACGAAAACATTTTAATTATTATCACTGACGTGTCTAAGACGTCACGCAGGCTCCAACCAAAGTTTGAGAGGTGGTGTCACAACCATCAACCATTACACTAAAACCTGTAACAAGAGAGTGGAAGTCCGAGAATTTGCGTATGAAATTGAGACTTCTTGGAAAGGAGTCTCGACCTTGAAAAAGAATACTTGTCACTCCAGGAGTCGAACCATGTCGTTTTGCGTATTAAAAATAACGATTCCGACACTTTACCATTGAGCCATCCTCAAAGAAGTCAAAAAACCTAAAAACAAAATAAAATAATAATAATAATAATAATAATAATAATAATAATAATCATAGTGATATTAATAATAATAATGCTGTACAGTTCTCCGAAATTAATAATATTAATAAATAATAATAATAATAATAATAATAATAATAATAATAATAATAATAATAATAATAATAATAATAATAATAATAATAACTGCTCCTTGGATACAATACTTGGGATTTTATTTTAATTATTTTATTTTATAGTATTATTATGTTAAACTATATTGTTAAATTATAATGAAAAATTTTGTGTTAATCTATGATAAAATTATAGTTTTAAATTTTAGTTAAACTGTAAAATGTAGCATTATATTCTAGAAAATAATATAGTGTTGTTTCTAGGTTATAATGTAGTGTTATATTCTAGAAAATAATATAGTGTTATATAAAATGTGTTAAATTCTAGAAAATATAGTTATAAATAATATAGTGTTATATTTTGAAAATAATATAGTATTATATTCTAGAAAATAACAGCGTTATATTACAGAAAATGAAATAGTGTTATTTCTAGGTTATAATGTAGTGTTATATTCTAGAAAATAAAATAGTGTTATATGATAGAACATAATGTGTTATATTATAGAAAATAATAAAGTGTTATATTCATGAAAATAATAAAGTGCTATATTCTAGAAAATAACAGTGTTATATTCTAGAAAATAATAGTGTTATATTCTAGAAAATAATAGTGTTATATTCTAGAATATAATAGTGTTATATTCAAGAAAATAATAGTGTTTTATGCTAGAAATTATTGTGTTATACTATAATAATATATAGTGTTGAAGTATACAGTTTAACTAAAAATATTTAAAATGTCAAACTGTAAGAATTTATACTTTTAAACTATATTGTTAAACTAAATTAATGAAAAAATTACATGGAATTATATAAAAATTTATAATTTTAAATTATACTGTTAAACTATGAGGAAAGCTATTATATTTTTTATAGTGTATATAGCATATTTTAATATGCTAATAAACTAATTATTTATTTTTTTATTTATAGTTTATTTATTTATAGTTATTTATTTTTTATTTACAGTTTATTTATTTGTAGTTATTTATTTTTTTCCTTTATAGGTATTTATTTTTTATTTATTGTTTTTTATAGTTATTTATTATTTTTATTTATAGTTTATTTATTTGTAGTTATTTATTTATTTTATTTATAGTATTTTAAAGGTTTTTTTATAGTTTATTTAAAACCGTAAATTTTTAAATAATTTTAACATATTAATGAGCTTTAAAAATTATAGTTTATTACCACTTCTGAAACTATTAAAAATCATAGTCATAAACTATATTTGATAAATTATAAAAATTATAATCATTTTGTTCAATTAAATATTATAATATTAAACTATATATTATATATTATAATTACATATTATATATTATAAAAGATATTAATATTAAACTATACTTTTAAGGTTAAAAAATAATTATGTTAAACTTATATGTTAAACAATAAAAAAAAAAAATATATAAATAAATTTTAAAAATTATAAAATTATTTTTAAAAATTAAAAAAATTAAAAACCATTATAAAAATTATATTATTTTAAAAAATTTTTAAAAATTATAAAAAAAAATTAAAAATTATAAAAATTATATTATTTAAAATATAAAAATTATAAAATATATTGTAGTAACTAAACTATGAAAATTTGTAGTGTTTATTTATTACTATACTGACAAACAATATAATAAATTATAATTTTTATTTTAATTTCTTAATTTTATTTTTAAAAATAAATTTAAAATAATTTTAAAAAAAAAATATTTATATATTTTTAGAATTTCTTTTGTTAATATATTTTGGAAATATTTTTTAAAAATACTAAAAAAAATTATTTTATTTTATGAGAAAAATTCTTAAAAATACAAAATATTTTTTAATTATTAAAAATAAAAATTTTAAAATAAAATTTTTGGTAAAAAAATTTTTAAAAATGAAAAATGTTTTTAATTAAAATAAATATTGAAAAATATTTATTTTTATGGAAAAAATTTGAAAAATAGAATATTTTTTAATTTAAACCAAAAAATTTGGAAAAATATTTATTTTGGGGAAAAATTAATTATAAAAAAATATTTGAAGAATATTTATTTTAGGTAAAAAATTTATTTTTAAAAAATAAAAGAATACTTTTTAATTATTTAAAAAAAAAAAATTGGAAAATATTTATTTTTTTTTTTTTTTTAAAAAAATTTTTTTTTTTTTTTTTTTTAATTTTAATTATTTAAAAAAATTAAAAAAAAAAAAAAAAAAAAAAAAAAAAAAAATATAAAAAATATATATATTTTTTTAATTATTTTAAGAAAAA
>SEYY01020172.1:42500-45000 GCA_009176605.1 Armadillidium nasatum
ACAGTTACAAGATCTTTTTTTTACTTCTATTAAAGTATGTATGCAAACGTGTCCCAAACGAGTCAGTATTCATTTACTAAGTGAGTCAGTGTCTGACTTTATGTTCCAGACCAACCTAACACTCTATATGACCTATGGAAGTGATTTTTCATTGTTTTCAAGGCTTTTACATCCTACTCTAAGATGACTATATTTTTCTGACCAAAAATTGGGACGTTTTTGAACATTGGCCCCCCCCCTCCCCAAAATACCCTGCTCGTAAAGGTTTTAAGGGATGCATAAAGAAGAGTGATTTTTAATATAAAGAATTAAGAAATACGATTGTTGTTTTCAAAAACAAGTCATATGGTTTATTAGATAATACTATTATTAATACTATTATTTGTCCCGATTTACCCTCTAAAAAAATCGGGACACGGCTTAAAAAATCGGGACTGTCCCCATAAAATCGTGACGGTTGGTCACTTTATCCTACTCTTAATAAGTCATGTGTTCACACATGACTTATACATCATACGAGTTATGTATATGTATGTTTATGATTCATACCAACTTATTCATACATAAATCATACACCAATATATGAGTCATGTATGTGTATGTTTATGTTGCAACCAACCTAACACTATATCAAATACAGTAGTAGTCTTTCATGGTTCTTATGGTTCCTTAAACCTACCCATAGTAATGAATGCGTACATGAATGAGTACATGAATCATACAACAACATACGAGTTATGTATATGTATGTTTATGTTGCAGACCAACATAACGCTCTATATCAAACACAGTAGTAGCATTTCATCGTTCTTATGATTCCTTAAACCTGCCCATAGTAAACTTACCCATATGCGTTCATGAATCAAACACCAACATATGAGCCATGTATGTGTATGTTTATGTTGCAAACCAACCTAACACTCTATATCAAATAGTAACCTTTCATCATTCTTATGGTTTTTTTTAAACCTACCCATAGTAATATACGCGTACATGAATCGTACACCAACATATGAGCCATGTATGAGTATGTTTATGTTGCAGAACAACATAACACTATATAATCAAATCCAGTAGTAGTATTTCATCGTTCTTATGGTTCTTTAAGCCTATCCATAGTAATAAATGCGTACATCAACATATGGGTTACGTATGTGTATGTTTATGTTGCAGACCAACATAACACTATATATCAAATACAGTAGTAGTCTCTCATGGTCTATATCATATAGTAACCTTTCATCTTTCTTATGGTTCCTTAAACCTACCCATAGTAATAAATGCGTACATAATATGCACCATAAGAATCATGTGTTTATGTTTATGTTTATGTGTATGTTTATGCCTCATATGTCTTTTCAAAATCAATAGAAAGAAAAGCGAGTGATAAACCAGGAGGAAATCTTATAAATCGTTCACTCTCTTTGATGTCCAACTTTTTAGTACAACTTTGCCTCTTATAAACCAACAAACACATACACACATACACACACATGCTTTTTGTCTTCGTTTATACGTACATAGTCACTCATAAATGTATACATACATATATTATGAAATGTATGTTTATGTGTGTAGATTTGTGTAATTTTTCACTTGGTTGTGATATATGTTTTGAATTATTGGTGCATTTTAAGATTCGCTTCTCGGCGTTGTCGAGCGATCAACTGATACATTTCTAGAGAGAGAGAGAGAGAGAGAGAGAGAGAGAGAGAGAGAGAGAGAGAGAGAGAGAGAGAGAGAGAGAGAGAGAATAGAGAGAGAAAGAGAGGGAGAGAGAGACAGATGGAGAGAGAGAGACTGAGAGAATTAAATAAAATAAACGAATGAGAGTAAAATATAATAAGGAGTATGAGAAGAAAGAAGATTGGAGAGAGAGAAAAAATAGATATGAGAAAGTAAAAGAGAGAGAGAGAGGAGAAAGTATAAAAAAGAGAGAGATAAGAAAATGAGAGAGGAGAAATTAAGAGAGGGAGAGAGAGTAGAAAATAAGAGAGAAAGAGAAGAAATAGAGAGGAGAATGTGATAGAGAGAGGGAAGAAATAGAAAAATGTGAGAGAGAGAAGAAAAAGTGAGAGATAGAGAGAAAGAAATACAACTCAAAAGGAACAAGAAAAACTATGAAAGAGAGAAGTACAAATAGAAAAAGATAGATAAGAGAAAATGAAAGAATTAAAACCCCGGTTTTCTCTGATTAGCCGGGGCCCCAGTCGGTCCATATATATATATATATATATATATATATATATATATATATATATATATATATATATATATATATATATATATATATATATATATATATATATATATATATATATATATATATATATGATTTGGCTGTCGTCGTGAGTGGAGGTGCTTAGATCAGATGGGAAAAGAAAAGATAGAAGAATCAGATGGAAGAGAAGAGAAAAGAGAAGAGAAAAGAAGAGAAGAGGAGAAAAGATAGGATAAGGGAAGAAAAGACAACAGCTTTCACAATCTGTTCTGAAAATTG
>SEYY01020172.1:50000-62500 GCA_009176605.1 Armadillidium nasatum
TATATATATATATATATATATATATATATATATATATATATATATATATATATATATATATATATATATATATATATATATATATATATATATACCTTTAGTGGGTAAATAGGCCAAAGGCCTACCAATTTCTACCAGAGATGAAAAATTTGCAGAATCAATGTTAAATAAAATTAAAAGCGGACATGTCCCGAGAAACGGCGTTTGAAGATATGCAAGTCAAATAAAGTTGGAAAAAATAATAGATAAATTTAGTGTGGTTCAGAATACCAGTTGAGTACATGTAAGATTGAGCATAGCGGTTAAGTCTGAAGTTAGAGAGTTGGACAGAGAAAGGATGAGACTGTACAGAAAGGCGTGTCTCACGAGCTCTTCTCAATGGAGGAGGTATGCGACGAGAAAATTCAAAAGAGCTGTGTCCATTGTAATAGCGATATTATAGAGAGAGTGACGCAACAACTCGACGGGCAGAAAGAGACTGGAAAGAATTGGTGAAAGCGGAAGAGTTGATAAGACGAAAAGCCATAGACTCCACCTTTACCAAGAGAGCTGTATGAGTGGAACCACCCCAGATGTGTGACGCATACTCCTCAACTTCACCTTTTCAGGGAGGGTGTGTGAGTGGAACTACTCCAGGTGTGTGAGGCCCCTGAACCCCGGATTCGAGCCAAATTCAGCAGCACTGAACCGCAAAGAAAATGGTCAGGAAAGAAAGTGAGGTGAACGCAGCGATTTTGCAAACTCAGGCAACTTCCTGAAACCATTTCTGGGGGGTTCACGTGGCCCCCGCGGGGGCCCCTTCCCCAGACTTGAGGCCAATTTCAATGGGTTGAACCCCCCAAAATGGTGTCAGGAAAGAGCGTGGTCAATTTGAGCGGAGTGATTTGCATTGCAAATCAAAATCCCGTTACTACTGGCGTACTCCATACAAGGGCGAAAGACACATCTAGCAAAAGCACGAAGTTGCGTGAAGAAATTATGAAGACACCTTAGAACACCCAACGACGAAGATTAAACTACAGAAGGAAGATCGATATTATAGTTGTGTGAAAGATTAAGTCGAGTAAAAATGATTTGAGTTTTTGAGGCAATGAAAATAACCATGTTTTCTTTGGCCCAATTAGAAATTAAAAAAAAAGATCAGAGGTTAATATATATATATATATATTGTATATATATATATATTTATATATATATATATATATATATATATATATATATATATATATATATATATATATATATATATATATATATATATATATAAGTTAATTGCTGTTGGGTGGAGCATTTTGAAAATGAAAGGAATAATGAAGGGTGGATTCATCCGCAGTATGGAATGGATAGGGGATGAAGTATTAGAGAGAAGGTCATTAAGGAAAAATAGAAATAAAGTTGGGGGTAGGTCAAACCCCTGAGGAACACCATTATTAGTAGTTTAAAAGGATGAATGGTGTATGTCTACATCAAATCTTATTGAACGACCGGAAAGGAAATTAGAGAGAAGGATAGATTCCGAAAGAGGAAGTTTGGAAAATCAAAGATTTGTGCCAGACTCTATCGAAAGCTTTCGATATGTCCAGCGCGACAGCAAAAGATTCACCGAAATAACGAAGAGCGGAAGGACCAAGAGTCAGAGAGAAGGGAAAAGATCACCAGTAGAGCGTTTCTTACGAAAGCCATACTGGTGATCAGAGATAAGATTAGAAGAATTGAGATGTTTCCAAATCTTCTTGTTAAGGATAGATTCGAAATCTTTAGAAAGAACGGAGGTTAAAGAAATAGGACGGTAGTTGGAGGGTTGAGAGGGGTCCCCTTCTTCGGCACAGATTGAATGAGCGTACGTTTCCAGAAAGAAGGGAAGGTTGAAGTAGAAAGACAAAGACGAAATAGTTTACCAAGGTAAGATGCAAGCTTTGAAGCACAAGTTTTGAGAATCACAGGAGGAATGCCATCAAGGACTATACGCCTCTTAGAATTAAACTCAGAAAGAGCAGAAATAACGTCTTTAAAAGAAATTACAGTGTAGGCCTAATGAATTGGAGTGTGTTGAAGGAGGAGGAATAGCTCCGGAAACGTCTATGAGATGGAATTAGAGGCAAAAGCTTGAGAGAAGAATTCAGCTTTAGAGGAAAGCAAAACGGCAGTCGTGCCGTAGGAAGGTACTAGAAGAAGAAAAGAAAGAGGAAGAAGCAAAGTTAGAGTTGATATTTTTTGCTAAATGCCAAAAAGGGGTATGAGGATGAGGAACCAGAAAGAGTATTGCATTTTTAGCTGAGTAAAGTGTTTTTTTTTTTGTTTTTTTTTTTTACAGTTGCACAATTTTCAGGAAATTGAAGACGATGATGATTCCTGAATGCAGCGTTCATGTGGTGAATAGCACGAGAACTAGCAGAATCAAACAATGGCTGCTAGAAAACAATGCCAGAGAAAATCACCCCAGTTATGCGTTCTGCATATTCCGAGGACCCCCCCCCCTCCTCCTACCGCCACCTAAGCAGTAGTCATTCTATCTTAAGTCCAAAAAAAAAAGTAAAACCTCAAGTCCAACAGAAGAACCAAAGAGCCTAAAAAAACATTTCCTCGCAGTTGGCTGGGTCTTTCTGACGAAGGCCTGGAAGAGATACAAGAGGATACAAAAATAAGAAGGTGAATGGAGGAACCCAGAGGAGGAAAAGGTTTAACAGTATAGAGAAGAAGTTAAAGAAAGGTCTAGAAAGTTGGGTTTATTTCCAAGGCGATCAGGGATACGAGTAAGGAGCCGCACCAACTGCTCAAGGTTGTTCTGGATAGAAAAGTTGTAGGTCAGTTCACCGGCTGGATCATGAGAACCAGAAGAAAGCCATTGGCGGTGGTGAACATTGAAATCACCTAATATGATGATTTCAGCGAAAGGAAAAGATGAGAGAATGTGTTCTATTTTGGAGTTTAAATAGTCGAAGAATTTAGGATAGTCAAGTAGAATTAGGAGATAAATAAACAGAACAAATGAATTTAGTCGTAGAATGGCAAGAGAGCTTAAGCCGCAAGGGGGAAAATTTGGAAGACTCCAAATTAGGAACAAAAGAACAATCAACTTATGCACTTTAACCGACTTTGGCTGAAAATTGAAGATTGATAGATTGATTGAAAATTGATAGACAAGTAAGAAGAAATAGAGAAGGGTTTGCTAACTGAACCCTCAAACACCTCAGTTTCTGTCAAGAATAAAAGGTGAGGTCTAGAAGAAGAGAGGTGGTGTTCAACAAAGATTAAATTTGAATAAAGATTTCGAATAATTAAGAAATTAAAGAAAAAAATCGTATTCAAAAGGTAAGGTCTAGAAGAAGAGAGGTGGTGTTCAACAAAGATTAAATTTGAATAAAGATTTCGAATAATTAAGAAATTAAAGAAAAAAAAATCGTATTCAAAAGGTAAGGTCTAGAAGAAGAGAGGTGGTGTTCAACAAAGATTAAATTTGAATAAAGATTTCGAATAATTAAGAAATTAAAGGAAAAAAATCGTATTCAAAAGGTAAGGTCTAGAAGAAGAGAGGTGGTGTTCAACAAAGATTAAATTTGAATAAAGATTTCGAATAATTAAGAAATTAAAGAAAAAAAAATCGTATTCAAAAGGTAAGGTCTAGAAGAAGAGAGGTGGTGTTCAACAAAGATTAAATTTGAATAAAGATTTCGAATAATTAAGAAATTAAAGGAAAAAAATCGTATTCAAAAGGTAAGGTCTAGAAGAAGAGAGGTGGTGTTCAACAAAGATTAAATTTGAATAAAGATTTCGAATAATTAAGAAATTAAAGAAAAAAAAATCGTATTCAAAAGGTAAGGTCTAGAAGAAGAGAGGTGGTGTTCAACAAAGATTAAATTTGAATAAAGATTTCGAATAATTAAGAAATTAAAAAAAAAAATCGTAAAAATTAAAAATAAAAAAAAAAAAAAAAAAAAAAAAAAAAAAAAAAAAAAAAAAAAAAAAAAAAAAAATTTAAAGAAAAAAAAATCGTATTCAAAAGGTAAGGTCTAGAAGAAGAGAGGTGGTGTTCAACAAAGATTAAATTTGAATAAAGATTTCGAATAATTAAGAAATTAAAGGAAAAAAATCGTATTCAAAAGGTAAGGTCTAGAAGAAGAGAGGTGGTGTTCAACAAAGATTAAATTTGAATAAAGATTTCGAATAATTAAGAAATTAAAGAAAAAAAAATCGTATTCAAAAGGTAAGGTCTAGAAGAAGAGAGGTGGTGTTCAACAAAGATTAAATTTGAATAAAGATTTCGAATAATTCAGAAATTAAAGAAAAAAAAAAATCGTAAGAGTAATTTCTGAAATAAATCTTCAAAAGCTCTTAATATGTGAATTTTATATTTGGAACGTCGTTTAGCCTCTCGCTGTGTATTTGAAATAAGAATATTTTACCATCAAATTTGATATAAATATAATACAAGAAAGTATTTTCTATCTTACACTTACACTTAGCTTTATATATATATATATATATATATATATATATATATATATATATATATATATATATATATATATATATATATATATATATATATATATATATATATATATATATATATATATATATATATATATATATATATATATATATTATATATTAAAAATTATTTAAATATACTTCATTTTTATATTTATTTAATTTATTATTATTTTATTTTTTTTTATTATTATTATTATTATTATTATTATTATTATTATTATTATTATTATTATTATTATTATTATTATTTATTTGATATTATCGTTAATTATTATTTTTATTATTAAATTATTAATTATTTTTTTAGTATTTTTATTTTTTTTTATTTAATTATTATTATTATTATTATTATTATTATTATTATTATTATTATTATTATTATTATTATTTTATTTATTTAATTTTTATTATTTTTATTATATATTATATATATATATATATATATATATATATATATATATATATATATATATATATATATATATATATATATATATATATATATATATATATATATCTTTTAATAGAAATTATAATGGAATAAAAATATCTAAAAATAGCTAAAAAGTAATTAGAAATGTTAACGGATGGAACTAGAAATGGCTAAAAAGGGTTTTAAAAATAGGTTAGGAATTTTTATAGGTCAGAATTGCATCTTAAAGATTATCGCAAAATAAATCGCTACTCGTCCTTAAAAAGTCGCAGAATCATCGCAAAATAAATCGCTACTCGTCCTTAAAAAGTCGCAGAATCATCGCAAAATAAATCGCAACTCGTCCTTAAAAAGTCGCAGAATCATCGCAAAATAAATCGCTACTCGTCCTTAAAAAGTCGCAGAATCATCGCAAAATAAATCGCTTCTCGTCCTTAAAAAGTCGCAGAATCATCGCAAAATATCTCAGTTTGAAACTGTTTATAATCTGCATTTGATTAATTAATTAAAAAGATTTTTTTTTTAATATATATATATATATATATATAATATATATATATATATATATATATATATATATTATATATATATATATATATATATATATATATATATATATATATATATATATATATATATATATATATTATTAAATTTTTTAAATAGAGAAAAGACATGTTAAGTATAAGAAAGTCACTTCACCGAATTATTTTCTAATAAATAACTGAAAAACTTTGTTGTGACATTTTTGCCACTTGTCCCAACGATTCGTTGGGACAATTTTTGCAGTATCTTAAAACAGTAGCTGGTGGCAGTTCAATTTTTTTATAATAACTTTCAAAGTGTGTGTTAAACGACGACCTATGTTCTTTCGATACTGAAATTATACACTAGAAAAATTGTCCCAACGAATCGTTGGGACAAGTGGTAAAAATGTCACAACAAAGTTTTTTTTTCAGTTATTAGAAAATTAATCGGTGAAGCGACTTTTTTGTGCTTAACATGTCTTTTTTAGTATTGAAAATTTTACTGTGACATTTTTGCCACTTGTCCCAACGGTTCGTTGGGACAATTTTTCCAGTGTACCGTTTGTTACGATTACGATTATTTTTATATTAAACTTAAAATTGTTGATTAATTCGATTCAAATTAATTTATCACAACTTATTATTAATTTTTAAGCACAAAAGAGTAGGATGAACGCTCATGTGGAACTGGCGCGTAATTTTGTCGTTTTCACGGCAAACAGACTGTCCATATTTTAATTATGCCCCATCATTGAAAACTGTCCTACCCGTGAGTGTTGGTAACATGGGGAAACATTTCACGGCAAATTGACAGTTCACATTTTAATTGTGCCCCATCATCTGACCCGTGAGTGTTGGTAAAATGGGGAAACATTTCACGGCAAATTGACAGTTCACATTTTAATTATACCCCATCACCTGACCCGTGAGTGTTGGTTACGGGAAAAAACTGAGTACATTTCTGCCAACTGACAAATAATATGGATGGCAGAAAAAATACTAAATTCTACATTGTTTTCTTTGGGGCTGATTTCTTTATCAAGCACTCGATATATATATATATATATATATATATATATATATATATATATATATATATATATATATATATATATATATATATATATATATATATATATATATATATATATATATATATATATATATATATATATGGCTTAGGTGGAGATTGTTTCTGAGTTTCGATATTTTTATATCGATATTTTTTTATGTCGATATTTTATTTTAATCGATATTTTTATACCTATAATTAGCCCTAAGCTACTATGTCGTGCAAACGTTCTTGTGTACGTTAGGTCTCTTTTACGGCAAATTCTTGTGTAGGTTAGGCCTCTTTTTACGGCAATTTCGGTAGTTCAGGTTATGATAAGTCGAATTAGGTTCTGCTAGAAAAGTAAGTAATAATAATTGTGTCTATGTCTAGTAATAGTACCTCTGGCAACTCTCTTGTTTACGATAGGCTTCTCCGATATTTTCGATTTTCGATATTTTTTAACAATCGAAACTCAGAAACAATCTCCACCTTTACCTATATATATATATATATATATATATATATATATATATATATATATATATATATATATATATATATATATATATATATATATATATATATATATATATATATATATATATATATATATATATATATATATATATATATATATATATATAGGACCATTATTAAACAAGGGGGCAATAAAATATGTTACCTTTGTAAAGTTTGCAATTCTAGTTTGTCATGAAAAGAGAATAAACTAAAGAAATTTTTTTTATCCTAATAAACCCTCTCCCTCCTTTTTTTGAGCTCCCTTTTTCTCTTTATTTAGACTTAACAATTTATTTAGACTTTATTTAGACTTAACAAACTATTTTGACTTAACGTAACCTTGACTTTAAGGGCGGTAAATATACGCTAACTGCCAGCAAATAGGTCTAACTTAAGCATACTATTGTTAATGCAATATATATATATATATATATATATATATATATATATATATATATATATATATATATATATATATATATATATATATATATATATATATATATATATATATATATATATATATATATATATATATATATATATATATATATATATATAGAGAGAGAGAGAGAGAGAGAGAGAGAGAGAGAGAGAGAGGCCTCCTCTCTCTCTCTCTCTCTCTCTCTCTCTCTCTCTCTCTCTCTCTCTCTCTCTCTCTCTAAGCTTGTCTTCATCTATATGCTAATGTGTAAATTGCATTTCCTTGTTCGATTAGAATTAGTCCAAGATTAGAGGCCGTATTATTTCGGTACGGCCTTTTCGGGCGCTTCCGATGACGAAGGGACATCGGGAGAAGGCGTCGAAGCTTGGCCGTATCTGACCGCTGTCAAAATTCGGACCATGATCCAATCTGACGCTGTTCATAACACTGGGTCAATTTTTCTTTTACATATAAATGCGCGGGCTTAGAGGATTTCAAACGCTAGTTACATGTTTCCGCTTATAATTATTATTATTATTATTATTAGTAGTAGTAGTAGTAGTAGTACTATTAATAGTAGCAGTAGTCAAAAAAGTGATGTGGAATTTATCGAAAGAAAATTACGGTTAATTTTTATTACTTTTTTATTTTACTTTTATTTATTTTTTATTTTTTTTATCAAAAAGAACGTAATTTACAAAGTTTTTGAACTTCACAGAAATGAAATTTTTATGAATATTTTTCAATGTTTTGAGGATGTATGGAGTGGGAGGTCGACAACGGGGGGAGTGGAATAGCATTTTTCGGGGAAGGGTAGGAGTCAAGGGGAGGGTTAGGGGTTAGGGGGTAGGACGTTAGGGGTTTCTATAGGCGTCCTTATAGAGCCGTACATCAAAAACTAAGGTTTTAAAAAATATGTACAAAGTATTCAAAAAATATATTATTTTGTTTTGACCCATGTCAAAAAAGTTTCTAAAAATTTAAATATATTTAAAAAGAACAAAAACAAAATATTTTTTTTTAAAATTCCTTTTTTTATATTTTTATTCTTTTCGCTGAATTTTCAAATCAAGTTCAAGACGAAATATTCTGAATAATAAAAAAAAAATATTGAAGAAATTTAAAAAAAAAAAGAAAAATAGTTCTAAAATTTGATGAATACGCAAAAAAATATATATATGTATTCGTTACTATAAATTGATAAAATAGGTATGAAAAAATCTGATAAAGAAGAAAAAGAAGAATAAGAAGAAGAAAAAGAAGAAGCCTGATAAAAATCTATAATTGTTTGAATGTGTAAAAATAAAGCTTGGCTTAGACTATGCACAGAAAGTGGGAGTTAGGGGAGGAATGGGGGGAATATTTTAAGCAATAATTTTGCCTTGTTTTCCCCCCAATTTTAGGTTACGTAGATGAAATCTGTACATTATAAGGGGGAAATTTCCCTAAAATAAGGGAAATTAGACGAGAATTTAAAGTAGCCTTGAGAGTTAGGCTTTTGGTAAAGTTTTTTCATAATGCTTAAAGTTATAATCCGGAATTTGGGCCTACATAAAAAAGGGCTCGAATTGAAGCCTACATAAAGACGGCTCTTTTCAACAAGCCAATCTTGAAGGGCCTATTTTCTTATGCAAGAACTTACCTAATAATCATAAACAAGAATCAATGATAATAATAATGCGCTCCATTTCAAGAGCGGCACAATTCTCATGTAGGCACCCTCGTAGGCACTATCGTAGGCACTGAATAAAATATCTTTTGACAAAGGATAATAATAATTTACTTGAAAATTGTTTTACTAATATTAAAGAAATGAAAATACATTGACTCTGAAAATACGTTCTTGAAAATTCATTTCCTTGAAAATACGTTCTTGAAAATTCGTTTTCTTGAAAATTCATTTTCTTGAAATTATAATTTCTAAAGGAAAAAACTTTTTGTCTTTCTTCAAAAAAAAAAAAAAAAAAAAAAAATTGAAAATTCATGAAATAAAAAATTGAAAAAGAGTTTCTGTATACAACAACTATTAGAAAACTTATACTCAAAATAATTGGATTACCATATATATATATATATATATATATATATATATATATATATATATATATATATATATATATATATATATATATATATATATATATATATATATATATATATATATATATATATATATATATATATATATATATATATATATATATATATATATGAGGGTGGGGGGTGGGTCGTTTCAGACCCTTCGTAATTGAGTCAGGATTCTGATCCGGATTCGGGCCCGAATTCGAATATGAGTCAGGGTTGGGGTCCGATTTTGGGTCTTGACCCCCCCCCCCTGTTCTTGAATCGGGTCAGAGACAAGATGTTCTAATGAGGGTTCGGATGTAGAACCTGTTGTTCTTGGTTCGAGTCAAAGTCAAGATCCAGATTCGGGTCTGGATCCGGGTCAGAGTTAAAGTTCGAGTCCGATTTTGGGTCCGGACCCTGTTCCTGTACCGAAGCTTCGAATCAAGGTTTGGGTGTAGTTCCTATTTTTGTTTCGAGTCAAAGTCAAGATCCAGATTCGGGTCTGGATCCGGGTCAGAGTTAAAGTTCGAGTCCGATTTTGGGTCCGGACCCTGTTCCTGTACCGGGTCAGAGACCAGACGAAGCTTCGAATCAAGGTTTGGGTGTAGTTCCTATTTTTGATTCGGGTCCGGGTCCTGATTTGGATACGAGTCAAGGTTGGAGTCCGATTTTGGGTCCGGACCCGCCATGTTCCTGTACCGGGTCAAAGGCAAGACGAAAGTTTCTAATCAGGGTTTGGGTGTAGTTCTTATTCTTGATTCGGGTCAAAATCAAGATCTAGATCCGGTTCCGGGTCAAATTTAAGGTTCTGGTCCGGATCCTGTTCTTGTACCGGGTGTAGGTTCTGTTGTTTTTGGTTCGGGTCAAAATCAAGATCTAGATCCGGTTCCGGGTCAAATTTAAGGTTCGGGTCCGGATCCTGTTCTTGTACCGGGTGTAGGTTCTGTTGTTTTTGGTTCGGGTCAAAATCAAGATCTAGATCCGGTTCCGGGTCAAATTTAAGGTTCGGGTCCGGATCCTGTTCTTGTACCGGGTGTAGGTTCTGTTGTTTTTGGTTCGGGTCAAAATCAAGATCTAGATCCGGTTCCGGGTCAAATTTAAGGTTCGGGTCCGGATCCTGTTCTTGTACCGGGTGTAGGTTCTGTTGTTTTTGGTTCGGGTCAAAATCAAGATCTAGATCCGGTTCCGGGTCAAATTTAAGGTTCGGGTCCGGGTCGGTAGAAACGTGATTTTTTCCATCATTTGTCAGGACCAAGTTGGAGAAGTTTTTAATTCTTGGTTATTTTTCTCCATAATAGAAAAGCGTCCTGAAGCTTAACACTTAATTCCAATCCATGGAAAGATTTTCCTCTCTTTCTACTTCTTTTTCTACTTTTTCTACTTATTTTTCTACTTTTCTACTTCTTTTTCTACTTTTTCTACTTCTTTTTCTACTTTTTTTTCTTTTTCTACTTTTTCTTCTGTATTTGTAATTTTTCTTCTTTATCTATATATTTTTCTACATTTTTCCTTTTTCTCTATTTCTTTTTCTTTTTCTCCTTTTGCTTTTCTACATCTTTTTCTTCTTTTTACATTTTTTCTACAAATTTTCCTTCTTTTTTTCTACATTTTAAAAATCTTTTTCTACTTCTTTTTCTACACCTTTTTTACATCTTTTTCTCTATATTTTCTCAATCTTTTTCTCTATATATTTTCTACATCTTTCATATATTTTTCTTCTTTCTCTAAGTTTTCCATCTTTTTCTTTTCTACATCTTTTTTTTTCTCTTTCTGCAACTTTTTCTACATCTATTTCCTTTTTGCATCTTTTCTTTTCTTCTTTTTCCTTTTTTTACATCTTTTTCTTTCTTCTTTTTACATATTTTTCTTCTTTTATCTTTTCCTTCATCTTTTATCTTTTTTTTATTATCTATTTCTTTTGCTACTTCTTTTCCTACAATATTTTTTTCTTTTTCCTTCTTTTTCTATATTTTTCTTATATATATATATATATATATATATATATATATATATATATATATATATATATATATATATATATATATATATATATATATATATATATATAATATATATAACTGCTCGGGGAATCGAACCTGGGCCCAAAAGATGGAAGTCCATAGTGCTAACCGCTACACCACCGATGGTTAGCACCATGGACTTCCATCTTTTGGGCCCAGGTTCGATTCCCCGAGCAGTTATATGTATTATACATATTAATTCCACGGATAATAGTGGATATTAAATAATATATATATATATATATATATATAATATATATATATATATATATATATATATATATATATATATATATATATATATATATATATATATTTATTTTTTATGTCTCCTCCGGTGGGCAAAGGCCAGAGGCCTACCAAATTCCACCGGAGTTGGGAAAAGTCTATTTTCATGGTCGATGGTGGCCGACGTGTCCAGACACACGGCGTTTGAAAGTATGCAAGTCAAAGGAAGTTGGGAAAACAGATGAAGGGAGTGTGTTCCAGACTTTACCAGTAGAGTATATGTAAGACTTGAGCATAGCGGTTAAGTCTGGGGTCGGAGAGTTGGACAGAGAAAGGATGAGAATGTGTAGAAAGGCGTGTCGCACGAGCTCTTCTCAATGGAGGAGGTATGCAACGAGAGAGTTCAGAAGAGCAGTGTCCGTTGTAATAGCGATAGTAAAGAGAGAGTGACGCAACAATTCGACGGGCAGAAAGAGATTGTAGAGAGTTAGTAAGAGCAGGAGAGTTGATGAGACGAAAATGCCCTAGACTCCACCTTCTCTAGGAGAGCTGTATGTGTGGAACCACCCCAGATGTGCGAAGCATACTCCATACAGGGGCGAACAACACCCCTATACAGAGCAAGCAACTGGGGTGGCGTGAAGATAATACTGAAGGCGCCTCAGAACACCCAACCTCTTAGAAGCTTGTTTAGAAAGAGAAGTAATGTGATCTTTCCAAGAAAGATCACGAG